>JARKHS020029425.1:0-181196 GCA_030143305.2 Amblyomma americanum
ACCTCGTCATTAACTTCCCAAGTTGAACCATAGAGGCGGGATTGGAATGACACTGGTCTGATTCACCGCTCGTGGAGTTAGTCTCCATCCAATAACAAGTGCCATGAGCGCAGAGACTTCGCAGGGAATGATTGAAAACGTTGTGCTTCGATATGCCAGCAAGAATCTGAGCGTTGGATATGTGTTTGAAGAAAACGAGGATTCGAAGCGCTCTTAATTTTCCGCTTTTGAAAAACTGCTTGAAGAAGAGGACGGTGGACCTTATAGAATGGTCAGGTCGGTCTGCTGAGATTATTTCAACTGAACGTCTTTGCATAGGCTTCCCGAGTCATCCGAGGGAGAAAAAGGCCAGCAGTGCTGAGAAAAAAATTAGTTCAGTGCTGTAATGGTGCGCAAACCTAATTATACGTTCAATTACAGCTTCCAGAACTTCATGCCTCGGCACGGTGAAGCTGCGATCGACGAAAAATGCTTCCGTGTGAAGTAGTAAAGGCATTCGGCTATTATGAAAAAGCTTTCTGTAACTTAGTACCTCATTTTGTATTAAAATCCCATATTATTGCCGATATCTGAACGCGGAGCACAAACCGGTTCACTAATTTTGCTGTTCTAACACATTGTGGCCTAATAGGATGTTAACTGTTGGTTGGCATTGCGCAAAAAGTCTGAAATTGTCTTCCCATCATGTTCATGTGCAATATGTAGTGGGGAAAAGGAGTTAAATTCGATAAACTGAAATATAATTTTGTTCACTATTGTACATGGCAGCTAAACTCAGCCACGTAGAATTTGTGCGGAATAATGTGCTGCCAGCTGTATATTTCCTTTGGACACCTTACATAATGGGTGTGGTTGGAAAGGCGACGCGGTTTGTTCGCTACGCTGGAGACGTTCCTCCGCGTCAGGCTATTTTCGATTCGTTCCCTTCCGCGTACCGCAGCCGTGTACCTTGACCTACCTTGCTGTTGGCGAACGGGACGGTGAGGCCGAGTACCAGAAGCCCCACGAATGGTCCCGTGATGGCCGCGTTAACGGCCATGAACATCTGCGGCAGGGAGATAGAACAGAGCACAGTCTATAGGTTAATATAATGAAGTGTTTATGTAGAAAGGCAGCACCCAGGTTATGAGGAACATCGAGCATTAAAAATGTCAGTGCCGGGACGGTCGTGCCTTTCGCACCCTTGGAATTACGATCCCCTGGCCAGGTGGCGAGCCTGAGGAATAGGGCCAATATTTGAATGTATTGGCAAAGGCCGGTCCTACAAAGGACCAGAGTGAAACCAGCCATTACCAATAATAGGTCGATTGCCTGTGCTGCTTGCGTACACTTACCCTCAGAAACGCATAGCTACCAATTTACGGCTTTCAGCCAAAGATTTGGCGGGTGTCTGCGCACATCTGTTTATGACCGGCCACGAGTCGGCGGCCAGAGACCAAACTCTGAGACGGCAGGTAGCAAGGGGCTTTATTGGGCCTAGAGCATCGGCTAGAGCGCACGTTCGATTTCAGGCATTGCGAAGGTTACGGAGGGCGTGAAAATTTCAATCGTCACGAAGGCGGAAGGGTACAAACATAATAGTAGTGGCTAGCTTTATGTGTTTAGTTTATACAGCAAAGCCAGACACCGCAAGTAGGTGAACAAGCGAGTAACTAGGTGAATCAAACTCGGCCTTTTCACGCATGAATAAAGCGCATGCAACGGCAGTTCATTACTGCATACTATCACGTGGTGGTCTATTAACGCCATAGACATGGGACGAGTAGACAGGAATGGTGGCTAACCGATTCTTTACTTGCTCTGTTTAGCGCCCACAAGGAACTCAACAACTCAAAACTTAGCGGTGGCAATTGTAATAAATGCGCTCGGCGGTCGTAAATCTCCGCTGCTGCCAGCCGCGTTCAATTTATAGCTGACGAAGAACTTCCGATATGACGCACAAAAAGCAATCATCACAATATCGAACTACTTATAGGCAGCTCAGCGTGGCTGCGATCATTCGAGATAAATCTCGTCGCATCATGCATCGTAAACGAATACATAAGTTCACTCACCGCACCTCTGAGCATGAACAAAGAACTATTAAAAGCCTTCGCGGCAGTATTGCAGGACCAGTGGCGTACGAATTATCCTTTATATAAATGTGAGTTGGGCCACATCACCATCATCATCAGCCTTACTACACCCACTGCAGGGCAAAGGCCTCTCCCATGTCTCTCCAATTAACCCTGTCCTTTGCCAGTGCATCCACCCTTTGCCTGCAAACTTCTTAATCTCATCCGCCCACCTAACCTTCTGCCGCCCCCTACTACGCTTGCCATCTCTTGGAATCCACTCCGTTACCCTTAAGACCAGTCGGTTATCTTGCCTTCGCATTACATGCCCTGCCCAAGCCCATTTCTTCTCTTGATTTTGACTAGGATGTCATTAACCCGTGTTTGTTCCCTCACCCACTCTGCCCGCTTCCGGTCTCTTAACGTTACACCTATCATTTTTCTTTCCATGGCTCGCTGCGTTATCCTTAACTTAAGCTGAACTCTTTTCGTTAGCCTCCACGTTTCTGCCCCGTAGGTGAGTACCGGTAAGATTACTGCCGCTGTACACTTTTCTCTAGAGGTAAATTGGTAAACTGCCATTCATGATTTGAGAGAACCTGCCATATGTGTTCCACCCCATTCTCATCCTTCTGGTTATTTCCCTCTCATGATCCGGATCAGCTGTCACTGCCTGCCCTAAGTAGATTCTTTACCACTTCCAGGTGCTCACTGCCAATTGTGAACTGCTGTTTCCTTGCTAGACTGTTGAACATTACTTTGGTTTTCTGCATGTTAATTTTTAGACCCAGCATTCTGCTCTGCCTGTCTAGCTCATTGATCATGATTTGCAGTTCACCTCCCGAGTGACTCAGTAAGGCAATGTCATCAGCGAATCGCAGATTATTTAGGTATTCTTCATTTACTCTTATTCCAATCCCAACTGTTCCCAATTTAGGCCTCGGAATACCTCTTGTAAACGGGCGGTGAATAGCATTGACGAGATCGTGTCTCCTTGCCTCACACCCTTCCTTATTGTAATTTTATTGCTGACTTTATGGAGGATTATAGTTTGGTGTATGATTTATAGAAGTTTAACGTCCCACGGCGACTCAGGCTATGAGGGACGCCGTAGTGAAGGGCTCCGAGATTTCGACCTTACGAATCTGTGGTCGCTACAGCGCACCTTTCCGTGGACGGCCGCTTCCTGAGCGATGCCAGGTTGAGCGCATACGATGAGGTCGATTTCATTTCTAGTCTAAACATTGGGGCTCTTCCAGGTCCACTTCCTATTCTCTCGTTTGCGGAAGAAGGTATTATTGATCCGTAAATTATTTTTTATCTGCGAATTCCACTAATAGCTCTCCCCTGCTATTTCTAGAGCCTAACCAATAGTCGCCTACCACGTGGTCGCCAGCCTGCTTCTTGCCCACCTTCGCATTGAAGTCGCCCATCAGTACAGTGTACTGTGATTTTACTTTATCCATTGCCGATTTTACGTCCTCATAGAAACTTTCAACGGTCTGGTCATCATGGCTGCATGTAGGCGCATAAGCCTGCACCACTTTCAGCTTGTACCTCCTATTGAGCCTAATCACGATAGCTGCTGCCCTCTCGGTAATACTGTAGAGCTCTTCTTCGTTGCCAGCTATATCCTGATTAATGAGGAATCCCACACCTAGTTCTCGTCTATCCGCTAATCCGCTATAGCACAGTATGTGTCCGCCCTTTAGTGCTCTATGCGCCTCACCTGTCCTTCTAACTTGGCTAAGCCCTATCACATCCCATTTATTTCCCACTAGTTCCTCGAACAGCACTGCTAAGCTGGCCTCACTAGATAAAGTTTTAGCGTTAAACGTTGCCAGGTTAAGATTCCAATGGCGGCCTGTCTGGAGCCAGAGATTCGTGGCGCCCTCCGCTGCGTCACAGGTCTGACCGCCGCCGTGGTCAGTTGCTCCGCAGCCGCTGGGGACTGAGGGATGAGGGTTAATTGGTTTTTTCATAGGTTTTTTTGGTCAAGTACTACACCAGGGTGGCCAAATACTGTTCTGGCGAGGGAGTGCGTTGTCGGTTCCGGTCTCCGCGATCAGGCCGCACCCCAGGCCTGGCTATGTAATTCCATCGACACGCGTATTTTTAAAAACCCGGTGGAGAATTGCGCGGCACCGGGATTCGACCCGCGGTCTTCTTTCACGTGAGGCGGACGCTCTACCTCTACACTATCGCTGCGCATAGGCCACAGACTTCTTTCAGAATGTTCTGACAGTACCGTTCCCGAGCCGATGCCTTCGGGTTGCCCAGCCTTTGTAGGTCATCCCTGTGAAGGGTGGAAATGTGCGCCTATGTATTTAGCGAACAGGTTTTGGCATGTGTCAAACGCCAGGGCGGAAAAAGAGATCCGGCAAGCGTTCTGCATCACCGCCAGCGATGACGTTTTAATAGGCCTGTAATAACTATACGACGAGCAGCGACCATTGTCCGACCGAATAAGCGCTTTATTCTCTAGAGCATCGTGCTCTTATATCCCACGCTAGCGTGCCGTGCGCAGCTTATCAGGGGTGCGGAATCATCGTCCCAACGCCGGCTCGCTAGTCGCTCGCGCTAACACAAGGCCCACCGTCGCCATCACTGAGCACACAAGAATTATCTGTTACCGCAGCTGGTAACAGTCTAACGGACGTAAGATGCAGATGAACATACGCATCGATAACATTCTCCTAAAAGCCTCCAATCATTCTTGAAGCAATGTGGTTCAGTAGACGCCGGTAGCTCTGGACAGTACGATTTCCTTCTCCTAAAAGTGTAATCCCACATCTTCCAGTTAAGCAACGCCACCCGGCTGAGAAAAGGAGTTACGTTATGAAAATAGCAAGTACTTAACTAATTGCGCTCATTTCTATTGGCTTTGTGACGCAGTGCTTTAGATTTGCGTTTTGCAAAAGCGTAAGACAGCTGGTCAGAATCTCCTTGTGCGGTACAAATTTTGCTTTGTTTCTCGGCTTTTACACCAAGTTTTAGCACCACAAACACATTTTCCGTCTTTCCTGAGTGTGTGCCACCTTCAAGTTTGTATTTTGGGATGATTGTGAGCCGAAATAACCGTTTCAGAAGTTGTCAGAGAGCGAGTAGGCGAAACCGGAAGTGTGGGTAATGCAACGTTGAGAGTTTGGAACTACGCTTGCTCAACAGCTCTACACTGATAAAGCAGCCGCGACTGGCGAGAGCTCAGCGACAATGCCATTGTCAACGTAACCGCAAATATGGTGCAAGATGTGAACTCAACGGCCACAGTTCTGGGCACAAGAGTTCGGTCAGCCCGAAGCCTGCATCAGGCGTGCCATGGTTCAAAAGGCGCTTCAAACTACTCTAAAACTTTCTGAAGACAATCCCGACCGTGATAATACATTTCAGACTGCCAAGCATGAAGGTTTTTCGACTGCAGTCGAATATTTTCTTCAACAAAGTTTTTATAAATAATTTGCTTCTTCGAATCGCGACTACAGTTTTTGCGAAATACAGTTTAACCTCCCTATAACCAAGTTGAAGCAGCCCGGCGATTACTCGTTATAGCCGTAACTTCGTTATAGCCAGTGCTGACCGAGCTTCCAAGGGAGTCGTCATTACATCCTTATATCTATTATTTCGATAGAAACCATTTCGTTATAATGAGGTTCGACTGTATTTCTTATATCAACAGTTTTCATCAAGGACCACAGTCCATACTAACCAGATACGAGAGCTTTTTTACAAAGCCGCAACGGTAATAGTATGAGCCCTTAATCCAAAATTCATAGTCTGCGAGATGTGCCGGCTTGGTACAAAGGCGCCAGAAAGCAGATAGAAATGTGCGGTGGACACCTCCCAAGGAGATGCCGGGAGTCAACTGCGCCCCGAGTAGAGGTTCAACAAAGCGTACGTGTCAGATGTAGCGTTGGCACTGCTGAGAAATCGACTTGGTTTGAGCAAATGCTGTAATTATCTAGGTGAGGGCCGCAGGCGATCACTACGTGTATTAGTTCATGCCGAAATGCCGGGAAATCACGCTAAAATTACATTTAGTCACCGCACTTTATATTCCGTCTTACTTTACCCACATCGGTGCATTTCCTATTCTCTGTCGTAAAGTGGGGTCCTTACTGACTCTTCGTAAGTCTCGGGACCTACCTTCAAGCACTTGGTATAGCTTTTTATAACGCGGTGGTGTTGAACTTGGAAAAAAAAGTTGATGCCCTTACCGACATTACTGACCCGAGGTACGGAATCAGCACGCTGCAAGCCGTCATCACGCCCCCAACTGCGAAGCCTGTTCATTCGAAGAAGGTTGAGTCGATTCGCACTGCAAACATGAAACTGTACGGATGCGGTTGCAGCACAGTACCTAGCGTCTTTATGGTGCAATCCACGTGAGCGCCAGCAACCGTGAAGAATGGCGTAACGACGTCGAAGTACCACACGGCTGCCTGCGAGTTCACCATCGAAGATACGGTGCTGCGCATGAAATAAAAAAAAATCTGAGGGCACTTGAGTCAGCTTACTTGTAGGAATGCCAAAGCATGTGTTTTGAGGAAAGGAAAGGACGCAGTAGCTCTCAGATCTCGACATCTCGGTGGACACATCAACCGCGCCTTAAAGCATGCAACTGAAGGTGCATATCTCATCGGTCCGAACCCTTGTCGCAAGTCTCAGAAAGCATGCAAGGGAAGGTTCATATGTCGATGGTTCGAACCCCTGCCGCAAGCTCGCCTTCTACATGACTAAAACATGTGAGCACCTAGAATGCTGCACGACGAACGGGTGCTCAGAATATTGGTGTATGTATTCGGGAATACTGCCACCACATTCGCTCGTCGGTTCAAGGTCATGTGAAACACAAGCCGAACAAGCTACGCAAGGGAGTAGCAAAAGCTTTCGCTTTAAAAGAGAAACAAATTACAGCTAAAAGTTGAAGTAGTACTATATACGCGAATTTGCTCCTAGCGAATTTTTCAAGCACTGCAGGTGAACGAGAACACTCAGAACGCGGACTTGTTTTGTTTGAGCAATATTGTTTATTTCACACAGGTTATAGTTATAAAAAAAGACTAGGCGCTGCCATTTAAGAAAAGGTATGGTTGGTCGGTGAACATCGATTGACAATCTAGATTTCCAAATTACAGTAGTTAGAGATTTATAATTTTAGAGCAATGAAATGGTTGAATGGTTGAAATGGTATTACCTGACTGAAGCGCTCACAACGCCGGCCAGGAAAACCCCAGAAAGGCCAGGAAAGCCGGGAAAGTCTTGCGCAACATAGAATGGCAGCAACTGCCACAAGAAAAAGGGTTTCTTTCATTTCAAAATGATGGGAGCGGTTTTGCCTCAAATTTCTGAATGTTCATCAAAAATTTGTCCTACTTATCGTACTAGGTGCTGGTGAGAAAGAACAGGTGGTAGATTGGATACTGCAACGTGAAACTGATAATGAACAGTCACGATTAAAAGTTTACTAGTTGAGGGTTCGCGAGAGTAATTTATTAGTGCGTGGTCAGAAAATGCAGTTATGCGAAAAGCCTTAAAAAATTCGAAATGTTAATGTTCCATTTGCTCGAAGAATCACTAGCTGGCAGGGCAGAAAATAAACACGAATAAAATATTTTTCGTCAACCACTATGCTGTGAACTTTTCCCCTGGTTGTACTCTGGGATACATGGGATACATTATCTTGGCATGAAAGTCGCATTAGCATCTTGCTGTTCTCATAGTAGGTCCATTTTTGTAGTATTCAGATAAAGTGCGATGCGACTGCATATAGGACGCCCAAGCAGTTTTCCGTCCACAGCCTAGTCATAATTTGATTCCGCTTGCGTTCCAGATAAAATTAGTCGACTTTTTATCTCTCGTGGAACCACCGGTATTTTATCCATTTTTCTGTAATGCGTGGAATGTGGAGTATATTCATCTTCATTTTCTATTTGGTGTGAAACGAAGGAGCCTTTATGTTGTCGGCACGAGCTGGTGCAGGAAGCAGGCATTACTCAGCTTACTTCTAGCTTGTTCTACTTAATAATTTTTTCAACGAACTAAGTTCCAGGTACTTTCTCTCCACCTCCCCCTCATTCCAGTTGGCCGTACAACCATGATGGCTTTGTCTGACGGAGCCACTGGTTTGCATGGCGCGTGCTGCTTCTTTCTGCCTGCTTTTGTGTGGTATAAGGTGCGCATTTGTGTTGTGATTATGTAGCTGAGCTGCAGAAGTGATGTCATTCTTTGGCGCTTCGAAATGCGTTGTGACGCGCCGTTGTCACGCGTAGCGCGTCTAGTCCAAAGCTTAGGCCGACCTTACAGGTATTGAAAGAACGGTCTGTCATTATTGGTATTGAATGTAAGTACAGTGATATAAAGTGACTCAGTATGTTGCAGTGGGATGAGTGAGGCGCTACAAGTGCATTTATTCTTCGTCTCACAGTTTGTTCACAGTAATGTGGACGCTACGAGTGCGAGACAGCAGCAACCTCTAGCGTATTCCACCCTTGCGTTTTCGAGACAACCCTACACCTCTGGTAGACGTCGCCTCGCATTCGTATTCACCACTTTGAAGCTATGAGACGAAGTCAGTTATCTGTTGTCAACTTTATTACAGTGTTCGTTCTTAATTGCAACTGATTTTGACCAACGCATAAAAAGAATGTCATTAGAGTGGTATGTTTTGTAGCAGCCCATGACTTCTAATTTTGTTCGCGTATAGAATATGTTGAGATCTGCACAGCGTTTTCAGTCCGTTCCACATCCCAACCGCGTTTAGTAAATTGCAGCTGAGGGTGCTCTTTGTGCCATTAAGGTGACGATTCTAAGCGATATGATAATTTTTCTGTAGTGTGGCGTCAAATGTGCGCCGCTTAGTAAACAGTGGCTGGGACTGTTCGGGAAAGACCTGCGGAATGAAGAATATGCAGTTGAAGGCACAGAGCGCAGATTTTACCAACGGTTCACTTCTAACAGCTTTGTTTCTGTACTCTGCTCTCTTTTCGCCTTTCTTTTGTGCTGTCAAGTACACTAAAAACATACAACCTCCTCAGGTCGCAGTTACGCTGCTCGAAAAAGATTTGGCATGTGTAAAGTTCCTGGTTTCATTTTGTTCGGTTTCATTTTGTTGACAGCCTAAGGAGGGTTAAGTTTTGGTTGGAACCGCGTCACTTTGTAGCAGATAGAAAAAAATTGGAGGACGCTTAAGCTTCGCTTTTAAGAGTGGAAAGCGACAGCGTGTTGCAGCACTGCCAGGGAGTAAAACAGAACGCCATCGCAAGTTCGGCGCGACGCCTTGTCCGTTAGACAAATCGCTCTGCTACGTATGGCGAAACGGACGCGCGGAGCGGCAAACAAAGTTGAAGCGCTGCCAGGTGCCTTGCCGAAATGCGCGGGATTCAAGTTGAGGTCGTAGTTTGTCGGCACATCGTTCTCGACAAACCCGATGCCACGAATGCCAGCATAACTTTCGCGCCGAACGAACGGGCAGCGAGCCGCAAGCTTCGTGGTGAACGCGCTTTGGATGTGCGCTGCGTTGTTCGCCGCTCACCGCGTGGTTCCTGCGTGCCCACACGGCCCCACTGCGCCCGAACGAGAGATATGTCAGACGCGTCACTTCCTTTCCTTAAAATCAATTTTCATTTCATTTTCCATTCCTTACGGCGCGGTTCGGGTATCCACAGAGATATGTGAGACAGGCCTCACTTTCCTTAAAACCAATTTTCATTTCATTTTCGTTTCCTTGCGGCGCGGTACGGGATGTCCACCGAAATATGTGACAGGCGTTCCTTCCTTTCCTTGCGCTTCCGTCTCGTGCCATCTGTTGGGGCAGTGGCGTGCATTGTGAAGAGGAGGAGAAATTTTTCGCTCACGGCCGACGCCGACGACACCGGCTTTTCTGCGACACGAGCTCCTTAACGCTGTCGCATTAAAAGCAGAACTGGCACAGTAATAGAGGCTCACCAAAGTTCGCTCACGAGTGCGCGCACTGCCCTGCGGCCACAATAGCGTCTTGATGGAGTCTAGTAGTATGCCTTGCGCCTTATAGGCCGCGAGCATATCGCGACGAGCATCGGCGAACGCGGCACAGTGAAGGAGCAGGTGTTCTAGTGTTTCCACTGCACCGCATCCGTCACACACATCACTTGTCGCGATTCCGTGACGCACCCGTCGTTCCCCGGGCCACACGCAGCCAATGCGCGCGCAGAGGATCATCTGTTCTCCGTCAGGTAGTTGCACGCAGTGACCGAACGCTCCGCGAGTTGTACCTTGAACGATTAATAACTGGACGCCCCACTCCAGTTGTAACCAACACAGCGCTGTGCGCGTGTGTGATTTAATTCCTCTAAAATGAACTAATCACGCGCACAACCTGGAGACATTTCTTATTGTGTAAATAGTTTGTACATATTCCTTCTCCCTCTATCCTCTCTTCCTGTCCCCTCACCTCTTTCATTTCATTTCTCCATTCTGCCTGCTATCCTTTATTTCCGCTGCCCCAGCTCAGGTGCTTCAGTATCAATGGCAAATTCCAGGGCTAGCAAAAATCTTTTCCTTCCTTTTTACTATTATTTTTAATAAAAGCACTACCACCACCACTGTAATAGGTCTTTGGAAATGAACCGATGAAGAAGCTCTTATATTATTCCACGTCACATGACAAAATGTAAAAGAATTGTGTCTTGTTAACCAAAAAGCCTAAACTTTTTTCTACTGATCTTTTAGCTGATTTGACCTGCTGATATATTGTCACGACTGGGTAGGACCCCGAGGAGATCTGAAGATAAAAACGGTGTACTGGTCAGCCAGAAAAAGTCGCTGCGCGTTTACAGCTTCTTCTTCTTCTTCCAGCCTTGCGCTCGTAGATCCAGTCGCATCTTTGGCGTCTTCTTGCATGCGGCATTTGCCCCCCTCCTCTGGAAGCATCCTCTCGATGGTCATAAAAGGAAGTAGGGGGTCATGATCGGTCCGAGTAGTACGTATTCATATGTACAACATGGACGACGTCGACCTGTTGCTGGCGTCGCTTGGATGTGGATAACCCGTCTGGCACCACCTCATACGTTACGTCGGTTAAACGTCTCAGCACAACATAGGGCCCGAAGTATCGCCGTAGTAGTTTTTCGGAGAGCCCATGGCGGCGAATAGGCGTCCAGACCCACACCTTGTCGCCAAGTTCATACATTACACGTCTGTGGCGAAGATTGTAGTGTCGTGCACCATACTCCTGCTGAGTTCTGATGCGCACAAGCGCTAGTTGGCGAGCTTCGTCTGCGCGCTGTGTGAATTCCTCGGCGTCCTGATCGACATCGTCGCCGTCGGCATTCGGGAGCAGCATGGCATCTTGCATAGTTGTCACTGGTCGGCCATGAAGAAGGCTGAAAGGCGTCATGCGAGTGGTGTCTTGTTGTGCCGAATTGTGGGTGAACGTGACGTAGGGAAGAATTTCGTCCCAATTCTTGTGGTCTACGTCGACGTGCATACAGAGCATGTCTGCGATGGTCTTATAGAGGCGTTCCGTCAATCCACTAGTTTGGGGGTGATAGGCCGTCGTTTTACGATGACTGGTACCACTGAGGCGGAGAACGGTTTCCAAAAGCTCGGCCGTAAAGGCAGTTCCTCGGTCAGTTATAATGAATGCCGGAGCGCCATGCTTGAGGAAAATATTCTCAGCGAAGAACCGAGCTGCTTCGGCGGCGGTACCCCTGGGCAGAGCCTTTGTCTCCGCGTAGCGAGTTAGGTAATCGGTGGCGACAATTATTCATTTATTCCCGGCAGTAGGCGTCGCAAATGGTCCGAGGAGGTCCATGCCAATTTGCTTGAAAGGGGTCTTTGGCACTTGAAGAGGGTGGAGTATACCGGCTGGTTTTTCAGGGGGTGATTTACGACGTTGGCAGTCTACGCACGTCCGTACATAGTGCTTCACTGTCGCCGGTAGTTTCGGCCAGTAGTATCCGCGCTGTACTCTAGCCAACGTGCGGGTGTAGCCTAGGTGGCCGGCGGTTGGCTCGTCGTGACACGCTTGCAAGACTTCCGGGAGAAGAGCTGTTGGGACGACGAGTAGATGACTGTTCCCCCCAGGACGGAAGTTCTTGTAAATTACGTCGTTGCGAAGAAGGGACGAAGACAGGCTGCGTGCGAAAATCTTAGGCACGGCCGTAGTTCGCATCTACAAGAAATCAATAAGAGGGAGCAATTACTGGTCCTCTC
The DNA here is from genome assembly GCA_030143305.2 of Amblyomma americanum. Lineage (NCBI taxonomy): Eukaryota > Metazoa > Arthropoda > Arachnida > Ixodida > Ixodidae > Amblyomma > Amblyomma americanum. The sequence goes on from JARKHS020029425.1 coordinate 12,246, forward strand.
TCTACTATTGGGAAAGAGCTGCGTTATCGATGACTCCTAAAAAAGCAGTGTCTTCATCGGTCATGGTGGAGGGTTCGACCGGTGCTCTCGAAAGGCAGTCAGCATCCGCATGCTTCTTTCCGGATCCGTGAATAACCGTCATGTCGAACTCTTCTAACCGAAGGCTCTTGTACAGAAAAGCAAAAAAATTCATCCCTTTTGGAACCGTACGTGATACGAATTTGCATTCGTGTTGCTGCATTGTATACCGAATTTACTCCTTTATTTTAGTATCTGTCTAAAAAGATATATCGCCCCTATTTATGATCCTCTCTGCAATGTAACTGCGCGTTCGCGGTGAAAGAGAATGTGACAGTGTTCAGTTCACTTCGTGAGCTCTGAGAAATAGTGAATTCATATGAAGCACTGACTCTCTTCTCACACTAGAATATTTATTGTCGTTTAAAAAAGCAAAATTCAGTACAGTGACTGCAGTTGGGCTTGTTTTGGCGCCACGTGGTGTAAAATATTACTATTCCAAGTTATTGTAAATAGATACACCGATGAAAAGTGCAAAGAACGTAAAGCAGTAATAGCTACAAGCAGTAAGGGATTCTACTTAGATGTTTAAACCTTGCTTTCATAAGGCGACACAGCAACAGGAAATATACTCTAATTTCTAGAATACTTAACATTACATGTCCAGAACACGTAACTATCATGAAAAAAGAAAAGTCTATAGAAAACCGATAATAGTTAAACGAGAGAAGCGGTAAAGAGAAGAGACAACGAGCATCAGCATCGAAAGCGCCTTCACATTATACGCAAGGGCGCATTTCCCCTCACCTGGTCGAATCTCTGGATGGTCCCAGCAAGGATAGGGTCGCAGCCTCGATATCTGCATGCAAGGGCTGCTCCGGCAAAAGCCGCAAGGCCGTAGAACACGCAGGCCAATAGGGTGCCAGTTATAACGGTCCTGCAGATCACGCATTGCATCCTTTTGCATTTGACGGAAAGTTAGCAAGATGTCGACAGTAGTTGCCGGCAAGCAGTTAAATTATCAACATTTAGCGTGTATTAATTTGTTCAAATATAAAGTTATGGCCTCACACGAAGGCAGTCGTGCACTCTACACGTAAGGACTAAAAAATGCGTTTGGAGCCGCGATGGCTCAGTGGTTAGGGCGCTCGGCTACTGTTCCGGAGTTACCGGGCTCGAACCCGACCGCGGCGGCTGCGTTTTTATGGAGGCAAAACGCTAAGGCGCCCGTGTGGTGTGCGATGTCAGTGCACGTAAAAGATCCCCAGGTGGTCGAAATTATTCCGGAGTCCTCCACTACACCACTTACTTCTTCCTTTCTTCGTTCACTAAAAGATCCCCAGGTGGTCGAAATTATTCCGGATCCCTCCACTACAGCTCCTCTTTCTTCCTTTCTTCTTTCACTCCCTCCTTTGTCCCTTCCCTTACGGCGCGGTTCGGGTGTGCAACAATATATGTGAGACAGATAGCACACCATTTCCTTTCCCCAAAAACCAATTATTATTATTATTAGTCAGTAAAACTTCCGAACCCTGAGTGCAGGCCCCGCGCTCCGCACCGTTCGTGAACTGCAGCGTCATGCATGCCGTGATGTGAATTTTCTGCCATGGCCAGCGTTTGAGGCGACCATTGTCTCCTTATTTTTTCAGCTGTGCTCGCAGCGTGAGAGTGAAGCAATGTAAACGAACTGTTTGATTGCATTCCTGACAGTCTGTCACACGTGCTGACTAAAACACATTTCCCGTTTCGATATTTAAACTTAGTACACACGCCAGCACTGTTTACCTGGACCAACGGTGTAAATACGCGCTCACCACTTGGCCTCTCTGAGGGTCCTGGAAGCGAGATACCTCTGGGCGGTACCCTGGTCCAAGCATATGCGGTTGAAGAACGTCGGCGATGTCGCTATGAAAACTGCCCAGAGGGTTTCGTCCCTCGTAAGGTCAAAAGCGGTACTAAAATGTAGAAAACGTGGAACGAGTCATGTTATCAAGAGCTGAAAGCAAAAATTAACACGAAATCAAGGTGAAAAACGCCTCTTTGCTCCAATAACACACAAGCCATGTGAAACAAAGTAAATCAAAATACCAGCTAGGTTAGTTCCCATAGGGAACGGAGCATGAGCAAAAGATTAGTAGCACTAGCGAGTGTTCTGGAAGGCTGCGCATTCATGACACAACCACTTCTGTATTCACTACACAGCAGACTAGAGAAGACCGGCAAAATTTGACATTGTAGTATTTACTTTAAGTTTGAACCGTACAAAATGTGAGTCATTAGGCTTGCCAAGCCACTGCACCTAGCCTGTTGCATGTCAAACGCTTTCAAGTGTGCCGAGGATTCCACTGGATTTCATGGGCACACCACGACCGTGGTGAACAATCAGCTCCCACCCTTCCTATACGCCTAACCATTAAGCCTCTGTGGGAACAGAGGATCTGTATGAACTGGATTCTACACACTGTTGCTTCAAGCATTATGGTTTTGCCACTCGAAGCGACCAACGGGAAAGCAGCGACACAATATACTAGAGATAGCTACAGACGTACGGAGGACACAGGAGCGCCTACTGGCCTCCTAGAAAGCTTCCCTGTTTGAAACCTGTAGTCGGTCAAAGCGCTGCCACGCAGTGGTCCCTATAGCCTGCGATCCTTGCGGTGGATGGAAGTTTTTGTTGCGTCGCACGCCAACTTTCCAATTTGGCGTTTCTTTGCGGATTATAAAAGTACAAGTCGGAAAGAAGTGATCGTGGCCAGAGAGACATTATAATCTTTTGAGGTTAGTAGTGTGCTATGAGCCTGACTTTATATTAGAGTTTAAAGCGATAAAGAAAGAATTGAGGAACACCAATCATCTCAATAGTATGCAGCGCACGATTTTAAAAACATGTTTGGTAGTTATTGTTAACGAGATTTGCTTGAGCCTGGTGCGTTATTCATGCGAGCCCTGGCACTGCGGAACGCATAACTTTTGTCGGGAAATGCGGATGCTAAATAGTTTGAAACTTTGGAATGCCGAGTCCAGATTGCGTTCCTGCGTTAAAGGAAACATATGTGCATAAGCAAATGGCGTCATCGGGGCCCTCTTGCATTCTGCGTTCCGTCAACATGATAGCCCCAGATTAATACATTAAAAACAAACTTTTCTTAGCTGTTTTATGCAGTTACAGTGCAGTCACTAGTGTCAGGAACACAGGCGTGCGAAAGTAGTAAGGTATAGGGGGCGCTCTTGGCACGTACTTGAGAAAGTATTTGCGAGGCTCGAGTTCGCTGAAAGGCCGTGCTCCGGTCTCCTCGGCGTCGTAGGCGACCTTGGCCGTTATCAAGACGGGCACGGAAAGCGCGAGGAGCCCCTGAAGGCAGTCAGCCCACACGACGCTGCGGAGGCCACCCTCGTTTTGAAAGAAACAAGAACATATTGCCGGAGCTCTTTCAGTGCATTTCCCCTAATAGAAGACCAGAGTCGGTTTTAAGTACGGGTTGGACTTCTCAGTTTTTCATTTCTGAAAAATTGGAGAACTTTATTCGCGCGTTATTCACGTCAAATGTACAACCAACTAGCCCACATTGCTGCCTTGCCTACGTCAAATTTTTTAAATGTTTGTATCAGAAAGTTTTCGGTATATTTTCGGAAAATTTCATTTTCTGCGAATGATTTACTGCTTCTTTTAGATGATGAACTTGTATGCCTGAACGATCAAAAACCTTTATAGTATATTTTTGGCCATTTTGTCATCCCGAACAGATTGAGGGTCGTTCAGACCAGATAGAAAAGATAGTTTCGCACTGCACCAATGATGCATGCACGTTTTCAGCCCGAAGAGGCATTATGTGGAGGCCCCCACCCTCACCTCCCACCCAAAAAAAGAAACAAAAAAGTGCCTCTATCAGCCCGAATAAAGTTTAACAAGCTCGCCAGTATGATCAGTTGATGATTCAAGGCACAATGAAATAAAAATGCCGAGCTTCTCCCACACAACTAAAGCATCACGCGTTGTCTGTGTGATTAATTGATTTGCGTGTAATTAACCCACATATGTTTGTTTACATACATACATCTGTGCTTGTCGAAGAAAAGTGATATGTCCTTATGGTGCCTTCTAGGCTTTATGATGCCTTCACAACGAAAGCTTGCGCCAGTCGACCTAATGAGCACCGGTGAAGAATTTTAATTTAATCCTTGCATAACCTTCGCATATTCACCATTGCTGTGTATCCTGTTGCTGTCAGCCCAACGGCGACGGAGCACCATGTCGCCGAAACGTTGAACACTGGAATGAAAAACAAAAAAGCCTCCTGTTTGTCCATGGAAGGCCACTTGATCAGTTGTACACGAAAGCACTGTTGACGCTTGAATCTCTGCATGAAATTGCAGCGCTGACATCTGTCGTAGCGGATTATCTCTCATAGTTATTTCCTCTGAATGTGGTGATTGAAAAGGAAGAGGTGTGCGTGATTAGGACCAGCTGCGTTCTTGACATGCTCCTGTTTTCGTCTATCACGCACGGCTGCATGGGCTACACTGTTGGGCGCTCGTATCGACCGTGTGAATGCAAAGCTCTAGCGCCCTCTAGCGATGAATGTTTTAATTTTATTTACAAATGTTTTCCAAAATGATTTATTTCAAATTCGACATCTATAGACAGCGTTGTTGGGGACACTGGACAAAAAGCCTCAAAAAAGGACTTGACAGAGTTCACCGACCATCTATTTGACGGTGACACAGCAGTGCAAACATACCTAGCATTTACGACCAAAAGTATTTTTTGAGCGAGGAAGAGTTTATGAATGCAATGTTTTCATATATTGTAAAATTTCACAATAAGAATCAATTTATCTGCATACCTGTCTACGGCAGGCTCGCATCTTTCACTGTTAACGTTATTGCTATCGTCAAAAGAGTTCCTCATTAGTTTTCTATGGCCGTCTGAAATGTTCGATGAAAGCGATTGAAAAACTTCAAAGGAGAGATTTTACTACACATACAGAGAACGAACGATTGCCTTCAATATTTTTATACATTACAATTTTTCAATATTCAAAATTTCTCCCCGAGAAAGTTGGACATTTCACAGAAACAAAATTCGAAATTAAGGAGCAGAATAGATACAATAAGCAGGCAGTTAACTTTTTACACACGAGAAATCATAACACAAGAAGCATCGTCGTCATCACACTGGAACGCCAATGTATACAAATAGTCAATAAATATATTGTTACGTGTTTTGCACGCACGGGGGTTTATTCAAAGAGGGGACCGGTCGAAGCAGGATGGAAGCAGGAAGCCTAGCAGCGTCCTTCAGCTCTCTCTTTTTCTTCCTCTTTCTCCGCGGGTCAGTCCTTCATCTTCTGCTTCTTCCGTCGAGGTTCTGTGGAAGCACGTTACATTTCCCTCCTCGCAGACGATGCCCGTCGGGCGAGTTAAACAGACCGTCTGGGATGGAATCGCTTGAGGCGGGCTACATGCACCACCTGAGATTGGCGTGACCGTCGACCACTAGCAGTTAGTCGTGCTATAACGTAATTAACGTCACTTATGCACTCCAACACAACAAATGGTCCAGTGTAGTGGGATAGCAGTTTCTGACACAGACCACGCTTGCGTAGAGGGGTCCACAACCACACAATGTCACCAGGAACATAAGAAACTTCTTGGTGTTGGACGTCGTAGCGGTTCTTGGAACGCTCTTGCGAAGATAAAATTCGAACGCGGGCAAGCTGGCGAGCTTCTTCAGCTCTGCAGAGTGTGGTCGCAAGAGAAGGTTCATCGTGGATGAAAAATGGTAGCATGGTGTCAAGGCCGCAGCGAGGCGAGCGAGCATAGAGCAGGTAAAAGGGGCTGTAGCCAGTTGTCTCATGTTGCGCGGTGTTGTACGCATGAGTGATGAACGGGAGTACGCCATCCCAGTCCTTATGATCTGCAGCGACGTACATGGCAAGCATGGTGGTGAGCGTACGATTAGTGCGTTCTACCACACCGTTCGTTTGGGGATGATATGGCGTGGAGTGGCGAAAACTGCAGCTGCTGAGGCGGAGAAGTTCTTCAACAACGTCCGCTGTAAATTGACGTCCACGGTCGCTAATGAGAACTGCAGGAGGGCCGTGCCGAAGAATGACGAATCGAAGTAAGAAGTTAGATACTTCAGACGCAGTAGCAACTGGTATCGCGGCTGTCTCACAAAAACGGGTTAAGTGGTCTACGCACACAAGAATCCATCGATTTCCTTTAGAGGATCGTGGGAAAGGTCCAAGGAGGTCAATGCCAACTTGCTCAAACGGGGCTGTTGGAGGTGTGATTGGCCGCAATTTGCCCGGTGGACTTGAAGTCGGCAGCTTAAAGCGCTGGCATTGCACACAGCTGGCTACATAGTGCTGGATGGTTGAACGCATGTTAGGCCAGTAAAATCGTTGTTGTGTGCGGTGGAGGGTGCGTGTCACTCCCAAGTGCCCAGACGTGGCGTCGTCGTGCATCATTTCAAGAACTGTGATGCGTAGGCTTTCGGGTACGACAAGAAGCATGCGTGCTCCTCCAGAAGCGAAATTCTTCTTATAAAGCAAACCGTCGCGAATGCAAAAAGTATTCTTTACAGAATCTTGAGCGGCATCAAACAAAGAGGTTAATGTTTGGTCCTTGCGTTGCTCAGTTCGAAAAACTTGAAGATCGGGGAAGGCTTGTGAAAGTGACGACAAGTATTCATCAAAGTTGTCTGCGTCGTCCTCAGTCGTTAGAAGCGGCAAACGGGAAAGACAATCGGCATCTGAGTGTTTACGGCCGCTTTTATGCACAACAGTGAAATTAAATTCTTGTAGGCGCAAAGCCCATCGAGCAAGCCGGCCACAGGGGTCACGAAGACTCACTAACCAGCAAAGCGAGTGGTGGTCGGTCACGACGGTGAAAGCATTCCCGTACAGATAGGAGCGGAAGCGCTGTACAGCGAAAACAACGGCGAGACATTCTTGCTCAGTAACCGTGTAATTTCTTTCGCTCTTACTCAACGAACGGCTGGCATATGCTACCACGTGCTGATCGTGACCATGGCGTTGTATAAGTACAGCGCCGATACCGATACCACTTGCATCAGTGTGCACTTCAATTGGTGCAGATGGGCAGAAGTGGCGTAGGATGGGGCCCGAGGTCAAAAGAAATTTCAGATGCCGGAAAGCTGCGTCACATTCGCTGGTCCAATTGAACGGTGCATCTTTATGCAGCAAACATGTGAGTGGGTAAGCGATGTCCGCAAACCTAGCTATAAAGCGTCGAAAGTACGAGCAGAGCCCTAAAAAACTCTGCAGCTCTTTCACTGATTGAGGCACCGTAAAACTTTTGACAGCTTCAATTTTCTTTGGATCTGGTCGAACACCTTCTTTATCAACTAAATGACCAAGAACAATTGTTTCACGGTTCCCAAAATGACATTTCTTGGAATTGAGGATAAGGCCAGCTCGTTCCATGCAATCAAGCACAATATCCAGACGGCGGTTGTGCTCACTAAACGTTTTGCCAAAAATTACAACGTCGTCCAGATAACATAAACAAATTTGCCACTTGAGGCCACGCAGGATTGTATCCATGAACCGCTCGAATGTTGCAGGTGCATTACATAATCCGAAAGGCATAACGTTGAACTCGTAAAGTCCGTCTGGTGTAATGAATGCCGTTTTTTCCCTATCTGCAGCGTGCACGGGGATTTGCCAGTAGCCGGATCTCAAATCAATAGAAGAAAAGTATGAAGCGGAGTGCAGACAATCAATTGCGTCATCTATACGTGGAAGCGGGTAGACGTCCTTCTTCGTGGCCGTATTTAAGCGACGGTAGTCAACACAGAACCTCCATGTGCCATCTTTTTTCTTAACAAGGATAACTGGAGCCGCCCAAGGACTGGAGGATTCTCGAATTATGCCTCGCTTTAGCATCTCTTGAACTTGGTCATCTATTAACTTACGTTCAGTGGCTGAGACTCGATAGGGCTTCTGGCGTATAGGAGGTGCGGAGCCGGTGTTGATCGTGTGATGAATACGACTGGTAGGCGGTGGTGTTGAATCGTCTTTGGCAAAGTCGAACACGAACACGTGTTTCAGAACGAGTTCCACTAGAGTGCGACGCTCGGTTGGGGAAAGAGCCTGATTAATCATAGCCTTAACTTGGGTCTCCATATCTCTTTTCACGTGCTGCTCACTGACAGAGTTGGTTAACGCCGCGACGAAACCTGACACACCTTCCTCGAAACGGGCGAGTTTGAGGCCCCGGGGCAACACAGCTGGCTCTTCAGAGTGGTTCACTGTCCACAGCTCGGTACGGCCTCTCACCACGGGAACGACGCAACGAGGCACGACGATACTCTTCTTAGAGCAGGCGAGTGTCGTAGGCTCTACCACAGCTTCAAAAGATTCGCACTGATTGTGAATAGAGGAAACCCGCACGAATGCTGCAGAGAAAGCTGGTACAATAGTATCTTCTTCCACCGCAAATGCTCCAAAATCCGGTGTCGAGTTATCCACAAGAGCTGAAAGTAACGAAGAATTCAAAGCAACTTCTCCCGTACGACAGTCTAAAGTTGCACCACACTCTTGCAGAAAATCAATCCCAAGAATCACATCATGCGTTGACCGTGGTAGCACTGCGAATTCTGTTCTAAACGTTAGACCACCAATAACAACATCCGAAGCACACACACCAAGTGGAACCAAAGGTTCACCACCGACACCACGGAATAACGCTGCACGGTCACCACTAAACATCACTTTCCTACCTAAACGATTCTTAAACCTCAAACTCATAACGGATACGGTAGCACCAGTGTCCACAAGAGCCATTGTTTTCACACCATCAATAAACACTTCCAGTTTGTTCTTCAACATAAACACGGGCAGAGGTAGATTGGACGTCATCGACTCGCCGGCGGCCTCACCTCCATCGGCCGCGCCTCCTAGTTTCCCGGAGGCGGAGGGGATGCACGACGTCGAGGAGAAGGTGACCGCCGTTGGCGCTGAGGTGGCGGCGTCACACTGCGGTCAGATGCGGGTGATGAACTCCGCAAATTGCTCGGACGGTACGGGTCCCAAGCGGACATTGGGGGTCTCTGCTGCGCGGTGTGCAGTTGCCCGTAAGTATTCGCCGGGGGTTGGCAGTCTTGAGAAGTTGGGAAACGACGGCGGCAATATCTAGCGATATGCCCTGCAATGCCACACCGGTAGCACAAAGGTTGAGAGCGCCAGCGACCGCCATAAGAGTCCTGGCGAACAAAGTCGCGACGTTGGCTGAAGCCAGGATCTCGCTGCTGACGAACCACGTCTTCTGGGTAGGTGGGCCTCCTTTCTGTCGGCTGGTGGCGATAACGTTGGGCAATGTTCCGATCGTCCATGGGCAAAGTGCCGTTGGGTGGAGCCCACGGAGTCGACAGGGCGGCAACATCTTCCTCCGGTGCAGAACTGTGCCGCAGATATTGTGTGTGGCAGAAGGTATCCCGGGATCTGGACAATTCCTCGCGCACAATCTCTCGAATCATATCAGCCATAGAATTTGGAGGACTGGCTTCAACACTGGCTATAGAGGTGACATTGGCCAATCTTCCGAATTTAGGGGTGATTCGAGGCAGCTTAAGAGCTTCAAATGTTCTGCAATGTTCTATAACGTCAGCGGTGGTGCTCAGGCTCTCTTTGCTAATCAGGAAATTGTAAACATCTTCCGCAATTCCTTTTAGAAGGTGGCCGACTTTGTCTTCTTCAAGCATTCTGGAGTTAACTAGCTTGCATAACTTTAAGATGGCTTCGATGTATGCCGTGCAAGTTTCTCCGGGTACTTGCGCGCGGTGAAGCAATGTCTGTTCCGCACGCTTCTTCTTTGCCGATTCATCCCCAAAATTTTTCTTTATCTCGGTCGTAAAGGTAGCCCATGAACTCAGTGTATCCTCATGATTGTCGAACCAGTCAAGGGCAGTGGCGGCAAGGAAAAACACAACGTTAGCCAGTTTAGTAGCAGCGTTCCATCGATTGTATTTGCTCACCCGCTCGTAGTGTTTCAGCCACTCGTCAACGTCCTCTTCAGGTTTTCCAAAAAATGTGCGGGGCTCTCGATAATGTGGCCAGTTGTTCGCTGTGGATAGGCCGGGTTGCTCAGCATTGTCGTCTCCAGGCATGTCCGATGGCAGTGGTGGGAAGCCTGCGAGTCTACGGCTCCTTCGGTAGATGGAATGCTCCGTGGTCGATACCCGGCACCTCTCACCAACCTGTTACGTGCTTTGCACGCACGGGGGTTTATTCAAAGAGGGGACCGGTCGAAGCAGGATGGAAGCAGGAAGCCTAGCAGCGTCCTTCAGCTCTCTCTTTTTCTTCCTCTTTCTCCGCGGGTCAGTACTTCATCTTCTGCTTCTTCCGTCGAGGTTCTGTGGAAGCACGTTACAATATGTAGGGTACTGCTGTCGTAACTGGAATCGGTACCGCTGGAGTCAGCGCTGCCAGTCATCACATCCCGGTTATGTTCACCGTTCTAAACCAGTGCCCTCGCACTATGATCCTCGGTATTGGCTTTTTAACAGCCCGCTCTGCGCTTACCGACTGCTACAGCGGCCTTCTTCGACTGGAGCTGCCCTTCTGCTCTAAGCCCTCTCCAGCTCAACCCGACATTGCTCCTCGGAGGTCGTTCGCCTGCCCCCTGCATTTGCTGTCTACCTCCCTGCGTTGCCTTTTCCGCCTGTTCGTGACAGCGACGAGGTCGCTTGCGCTATTACCGATGTTGTTCTCTACCATAGATAGTGTCGTCCTCCCACACCTCGTCGTGCGTGTCACCCAGAATAGCATCTAGCTTCCTGTCGACCCAAGTTCTCCCCTAAATATTTCGCATACTGATTTGTCACCTCTGACCGACTGCATCGTTTCTGCCCTAATATCTGCCCCGCCTTCTGACGTCCCACAAGCCCCTGAGTCACACATCCCCGGTCCAAGTACTATTTCTTCGATGGTTGCGCAAGATCTGCGCGCCGATTACGCTGAAGATCGTCACCACCTTTTGATGTCCTACGGTGATATTTTTCTTTTACTTTAATACCCGTCCACTGGATCAAGCGTTCGTTGTGACTGACAGGTCTCACACCGGCGACCTCCAGTACACTGGAGGTCGTATCGTGTATCTCTTTCTGAGCGCCACGTCAACCAGCAGGAGGTCGAAAAGATGTTGGCTAACGACCTTATTGAACCTTCGACAAGCCCCTTTCATCCCCTCTCGTGCTCGTTAATATGTCGCTTTGTGTAGATTATCGGCATCTGGACAAGATCACAGGGAGGATGTCGGTCGTCTTCCGCGAATTGATTATAGCCTGGATTGTTTACACAGAGCCCGCTACTTTCCGTCATTAACCTTCGTAGCTGCTACTGGCAAATCTTTGTTAGGACAGCAGCTTGGGCATGTTAGTTATTCATTTGACGCCAGCCTTGACAAAGTGGTGACAAACAAAATCTCTGTCGACGAACAGGACCGTGAGAAAACTGCTTTGGTCAGCCCCGGCGGTCTCTCCCACTTTCAAGCAATGCTTTTTTGCCCTGTGTAACGCCCATCCAAAATTTGAATCCATGATCGACTCGCCGCTAGGTGGCTTTATGTTGACGATTTGTCTGCCGTACTTGGACGACGTGATTGTTTACTCGCCTACGTGCGAAAGCCTCCTCCTCCGACTTTCGCCGCGCCGGAGCTGAACTAAAACAAATGTCGTTTCGGTCGCAGCGAACTTAAAGTTTTAGGCCACTTGGTTAAGCCTACTGGCGTTCAGCCCGATCCCGGTAAATTTCGCGCCGTCAGTGCTTTTCGCACTCCAGGTTCGTCCAGGGACGTGCGCAGTTTCATCGGCTTGTGTTCATAGTTTCGCCGATTCGTCCCCGAATTTACGGAAGTCGCCCGCCCTCTCACCAGTCTGCTGAAGAAAGACGTTTCCTTTTATTGGGGTCCAATGCACGCTGACTCTTTCTTAAGCCTTATTCCTGCGTTCAGCAAGCCGCCTGTCTTAATCTACTTCGACCCATCCACCCCTTCGGAACTTCGCATAGCTGCCAGTGGTCGGTGCCATGCTTGCTTAGCGGCACCACGGCCACTACGTGTGGTTGACTATGCAAGCATTCTCCTTTTTTCCAAGGAGCAGATTTATTTCACCACAAAGCGGGAGTGCTTCGCGCTCGAACAGGGCATTCCGAAATTCCGCCCTTTTTTGGCCGATCGTTCATAGTTGTTAACGGCTATCACGCTTTGTGTTGGCTCTGTTCCCTCAAGGACCCTCACCTTTCCCTACACTCTAATATGTCTTTCCGTCATCCACAAATCCGACAGGCTTCAATAAAGATGAATTCTGCCTGTTCCGTCATTCCGTCAATAGTCGTTCATCTACACAATGTGACCGACGCCTGTTGACACCTCCAACATTGCCGACGAAAAGTGCACGGACCGAATCCTTCGCTTCCTCATTGACTGTCTCAACACCGACCGCCCTGACTCTGCCCTCACCTCGCCATAGCACGCTATACCGCCGCAGTATGAGACTGGTGGTGCTGAGCTCTTGCTGTTCCACCGACACCTGCGTTCCTCGGACACCTTCATGATACTCCGACAGCTGGTCATCTTGATGTCGCACGCACGTACGCCCGCTTTCGCCGGCGTTTCATTTGGCCTGGCCGCTACGGCACCTCTTCCTTCCTTTCTTCTTTCACTCCCTGCTTTATCCCTTCCCTTACGGCGCGGTTCACGTGTCCAACGATGTAATTTTTATTTTATTTTATTTTATTTATCACATACTGCAGGCCGTGAGGCCCAAGCAGGAGTGGATTACAGGAACAGATCACAAATTAAGCAAAATACCAAAATGCAAACAGAAACTGAGAAAATGAGACAGATACTGCGCCATTTACTTTCCCCCAAAACAAATTATTATTATTATTATTATTATTATTATTATTATTATTATTATTATTATTATTATTATTATTATTATTATTATTATTATTATTATTATTATTATTATTATTATTATTTACCGCCAGCCACTTGCAGTTGGTTGCCGTATCAACCGAGCCGTTTTCTCGTGTTGACCTTGACGTTCTTGGGCCCTTTCTGATATCTGCATCGGGGAAGAAATGGACCGCCGTCGCCATCGATTACACCTCGCGGTACGCGATCGCGTGCACCCTCCCGACCTGCTGCGATAGTGACGTTGCTGGCTTCATTCTGCACGGCGTTCTACTTCACCATGGCTCCCCCCGTCAATAGCTTACCGACCGCGGCCGTTGCTGCCTCTCCTGAGAGATTGACGGAATTGTTCGTTCGTTCTCCTGTCGGCGCAAATTCGCCACGGCTTTTCACACTCACACGATCGGCCTAACGGAAAAGCTCAATCATAAGTCCCAGGTTCGAACCCGACCGCGGCGGCCCCGTTTTTATGGAGGCAAAACGCTAAGGCGCCCGTGTGCTGTGTGATGTCAGTGCACGTTAAAGATCCCCGGGTGGTCGAAATTATTCCGGAGCCCTCCACTACGGCACCTCTTTCTTTCTTCTTTCACTCCCTTCTTTATACCTTCCCTTACGGCGCGGTTCAGGTGTCCAACGATATATGAAACAGATACTGCGCCATTTGCTTTCCAAAAATATCTATTATTATTATTATTATTATTATTATTATTATTATTATTATTATTATTATTATTATTATTATTATTATTATTATTATTATTATTATTATTATTATTGCGCCCAACATGGCGCCCAGTAAGGACGCATGTGGGCTGTGCTCCCGCCCGTTTTTTGGTAAGCAGCAGTTTTTTCGTTGTGCTGACTGCAACAAACGTGTACACGCGAAGTGTGTCACTTGGAGTGACGACGAGCTGCAGCTTTTGAAGTCCGGCTCGCGACCATTCATGTGCAATCTGTGTTTGTCGTCTTGTGGCGGTGCTAAGCCTAGCGACGGTGGCGAGTCAGCGGCTGCATTCCTTTCTTCCACGGCCCACCAGCCCCATCACCCGACCGACCCGACCGGTTCCCTCGCTTCCTCCCCGACGGGCGAACCTGACGGTGCGCTTGTCTCGCTTCGGGCTCTCCTCCTCGACGCACTTGAGGGAATCTCGTTTCTCAGCGACGAGGTCGCCCAGCTGCGGGAGGAGAATGAGCGCCTTCGTGGTGACAACTCGCGGGCGCTCGCTCTCCAGGCTGAGGTCGTTGCCTCTCTGCGGGCTGACGTTCGCAGCCTACGCGAGGAGCTTGCGAGGCGCCCTGCTTCATCCCAGCGTGATCCGCCTTTCGTCGAGCCCCTGTCCGCGAGCAGTCCTTCCCGTATGTTCCAGCCATCGAAGAGCTACTCTGCTGCCCTTCACTGTGGTATGGCACCAGCTGATTTGGCCACCTGCCCGACATCTGCATCTGTTCCCCCACTTATAGTTAATTCGCCTGAGGCGCAGAAGAAGCACCGAAGCCCAGCCATCACTGGCTCGTCGAGCTCATCCAGTCTGAACGTCGCCAGACCTCAGAAGCGCCCGAAGGCTATTTTCGTCTCCAAGCTGTGCCCTGAGACGACGTCGGCTGATCTGACGAATCATCTGAAGTCCGTGAACGTCACCCCCCTTTCCTGCCGGCAGCTGAAAACGAAATATGACTCTTACTCGTCCTTCTACCTCACAGTCGGCGCGGAATTTTACGATCAGCTTGTCGACCCTTCTATGTGGCCTACGGGCTGCATCTTCAAGGCTTTTCGTGGAAAGCTCCTGGATGGTATGTTGCATCCTTCCGAGCTGACGGTAGATCGCAGTCAACCCTAATTTGGATATATATTACCAAAATGCCCGAGGTCTTCGGACTAAGGGACCTGTATTTTTTTCCAATGTATTAGCCTCTTGTTATTCGGCTGTGGTAATTACTGAGACTTGGCTGTCTAGCGAAGTTAGCTCAGGTGACTTCTTTCCTAATAACTATTCTGTTTTTCGAAGTGACCGCCCTGAATCAGCTTCTAAACAAAAGGGAGGGGGAGTGCTCATTGCTATTGACAGTTCCGTGCAGTGCGTTCGGCGTTCCGACCTGGAAACCATCCAGGAATCTGTCTGGTTAGAGCTCACTTTAACTCGACATCAAAAACTTTTATTGGCAGCTTTCTACATTTCCCCTAATCTGCCTCCTCCTGCCTACGACGATGTACTACATTCTATTGAATATGTTATCACTTCTCATAGCAAGCACAAACTACTCATTTTAGGGGATTTTAATACTCCAGGTATTAACTGGAATACCTTTACATATTCTCACAACAATCATTATGTAGTTAGTAAGTGCAACCGGCTTCTAGATTTCACAGCCTTTAACACCTTGCAACAACACAATTTAATTGAAAACTGTTGTGGTAATGTTCTTGACATTTGTTTATCTAATTTTGAAAATGTTCGAGTCTCGACATCTGACATCTCACTTACTCGCTGTGACAAATTTCATCCTCCAATTCTAATAACGGCTTCGGTTTCTGTCCCACCTTCTGCTAATTCAAATCGTGCGGGGAATTCCCCCCGTTTCGCTTACGCACTTGGCGACTATGTTGGTCTCTTCGGTTTTTTCTCTTCTGTCGACTGGTCCGTTTTAAACGAAATCAGCGATGTTGACGAACAAGTCAGCCGCTTCACTGAAATAGTTCTCAATGGTATGCGCCAGTACATACCTCTGCATACTCCTGCTCGCAGCAAGTTTCCGTTCTGGTTTTCCAAGGAACTTAGAGCAGCGCTGAAACTTAAGGAGCGGGCCCACCATAAAGCGAAATGCCCTGGGCTGGATACATGGGCAGAAGAATTTCGCCGCTTGCGTTCCCTTTGCAAACGCCTGTACAAGCGGGATCATGAGTCCTATCTTGAATATTTAGAGAATAGTGCCTCTAATCGTCCTATTGAATTCTGGCGATACGTTCGCAAGCGTTCGAATAAATCTGATAGTCATATTCACTTAGTTGACTCTCATGGAAATGAAATTCGG
This sequence comes from Amblyomma americanum, assembly GCA_030143305.2. Lineage (NCBI taxonomy): Eukaryota > Metazoa > Arthropoda > Arachnida > Ixodida > Ixodidae > Amblyomma > Amblyomma americanum. The sequence continues at coordinate 28,239 of JARKHS020029425.1, forward strand.
AATGTCGCTGACGGCTTTGCTCAACACTTTTCCTCCGTGTACAAATCTCCACGTTGCGATTCTGTATGCCTTCCAGTTGGCGCACCTAATTCCGTTCTTCTTGACGAGAAGGTAGTGAGTGAGAGTCTTAAGTGTTTGAAACCATCTTTGTCCCCTGGACCTGATGGCATTCCAGCCGCCATAATAAAAGCCTTCAGTAGTACCTTCGTTCCTGTTTTAACCACGATATTTAATAACTGTTTGAAAAATTCTGCCTTCCCCCGCGTGTGGAAAACGACGCGTGTTTTCCCTGTGTTCAAATCAGGAAACAAATCTGATGTTTCGAACTACCGCCCCATTTCTCTTCTTTGTGCAACCTCTAAGCTTTTTGAACTAGCTTTGCACAAAGTACTTTCCTTCCACCTCAAACATTTAATCATACATAATCAGCATGGTTTCATAAAAGGTCGTTCTACTACAACTAACCTTGTGACTTTTATGACGTATACATCAGCTGAAGTCCTTCAGAGGAGTCAGGTAGACGCTGTGTACTGTGATTTGAGCAAAGCTTTCGACGTTGTTACTCACTCATTACTTCTTCAAAAGCTTCTGCTGTTTGAGATCGACGTTTCAATTGTAGCCCTCCTACGCAACTATCTTCTTGATCGGTCCTGCTTTGTCAGTGTAAATGGACAGACCTCATTTGTTTACACTCCAACCAGCGGAGTTCCTCAGGGCTCGGTATTAGGCCCGCTTCTGTTCTCTGTTTTTATCAATGACGTTTCCTCCGTTGTCAAAAACTCCTCGTTTCTCCTTTATGCGGACGATATAAAAATGTTCAAGGCAATACATACTCTTCATGATTGCTTGTCATTGCAATCGGACATATCCGCCTTCTCTGATTGGTGCTTGAAGAATGGGCTCACTCTCAATTCATCTAAAACCAAGGTTGTCTCATTTACGCGTAAAACGCACAGTCTTCTCTACTCTTATTCTGTGAATGGTAGGCTGCTGCCGAGGGTTGATGAAATTAATGACCTCGGCGTACTTTTCGACCGCAGCCTCAGCTTCTCCTCTCATACAAAACGCATTGCTCTGCGGGCTATGCGTACACTTGGCTTCATCTGCAGGCTTTCGAGAGAGTTTCGAGCCCCACTTCCTTTCTTAAAGCTCTACCTCTCCATATGCTTGCCGCTTTTGGAATATGCGTCTGTTGTTTGGAACGGCACTTGCCAGTCGAACTGTGAAAAAATCGACAGAGTTCAGCTAAAGTTTTTACGCATATTTCAACATCGGTTTTCTTGCAAAACTTCCAGCTCTCGTCCCAGGCGGAGTAACTCACTGCAGCTTCCTTCTCTTAGCTGCCGTCGCGTGAGGGCAGATATAATTTTCTTGTATAAACTTCTTCATGGTCACATTCTATGCCCTCAGCTCCTAGCGCGTATCCTTTTGCGTGTACCGCGAAAGAGCATAAGGGAATTCAGACCATTCCAAGTTTCTGCGCTCCTGCACTACCTCTCCCCTCTGGACAGAATGCAAAAGTTGTTCAATTCTCTTTGTCCTCACCTTGATATATTCGAAAATTCTCTCCCTTCTTTTATATTGGATGTCCGTGACGTTCCACTTTGAGCACTCTTTTTCTCATACATAACTTCCCCTTTCATGCATTTTGACTTTACTACACTTGTGCATTTGCACTGGTATTATATTGTTTTTTTTCTCCTTAATTGTTCATCACGTCTACTTGTTTTCATTAATGTTATTTCTTTAATACTGTATACTCACGCCTGATTGTCTGTAACGCGTTCACTAATTACATTTCTTATTGTGTATGATTGTATTTCTTGCTTGTATTTGAGAGGTTTCTTATTCGTACATATTAGTATTGGCTTTATTCTTGTTTGTATTTTGCTATATGCTGTACTTGGCTTTTATCGGTCGTTCTTGTGCTCATTCTCTTCGTTTATTGTTTCATTAGTTGTTTATATGTCTGTTGCCTGTTCTAGCTATTTTCATTTACCGCTGTTCTCGCTGTTTTCTTGTTTTCACTTTTTTGCTTCATGCTTGCTGTCACGCCTAGTTTATATGTCTTTTTTTCTATCGCTTTGACTGCTGCATTACCTCCCCTGAGTGTCTTCCTTTGTGGAAGACAAATTTACATTTTGTGCGTGTGAATGGTGTACCAGCACCAAGACCTTTGGGTTGTTCCTGGGCACCGAAAAATAAAGATTGATTGATTGATTGATTGATTATTATTATTATTATTATTATTATTATTATTATTATTATTATTATTATTATTATTATTATTATTATTATTATTATTATTAATATTATTATTATTATTATTATTATTATTATTATTATTATTATTATTATTATTATTATTATTAAGCTCACAAACGTACTCTCCGTGTACGGCCGCCGCGGTGGCTGAGTGGTTATGGCGCTCGGCTGCTGACCCGAAAGACGCTGGGCCGATCCCAGCCGCGGGGATCGAGTTTTGACGGAGGCAAAATGCTAGAAGCCTGTGTACTATGCGATGTCAGTGCACGTTAAAGAACTCCAGATGGTCGAAATTTCCGGAGCCCTTCCCTACGGCGTCCCGCATAGCCTGAGTCGCTTTGGGACGTTAAACCCGCATAAACCAAACCAAACTTTACATTAATCACCTCTTTTCTGATGTCCCCTAACGCAAGTATTATTGGGCCGCGAAAGCAGCTTTCGTGCCTAAAAAAAACCTATTTTTAAAAATTATTGCTCATCTTCGGAGAAACACATAATATAATGGATGGTAGCCAAATGCTACACCAGGGTGGTCAAACCCTCTTCCGGCGAGCGGATGCGGCATCGGCATTGTTTTCCATGATCAGGCCACATCCCGAGCCTGATTATTCAGTTCCATGGACACCGATTTTCTTTTTATCTGGTTTAGAATTTTGGCGGCAACAGGCATCGAAGCGTGGTGGTCCTTCCTCTTTGCATGCTATTGCAGTTCTACCCCTATGCCATCGATGCGAAAGCTTTCCTGCCACTTAATCAATGGATATAATTAAGCACGTGTGATCAAGGTTTTGCCATGGCTTCTATCCCTCACAACAAAATTTTCAAAACTGCATGCTTCGGGTAACTTTGAAATGAACCAGCACTCCCAATCTGCTATCCCCAGGTAACAGACCTCATTGAGTTTCGAAGTGGCGGAGGTAGATTACTGCTGCGCATCTCCTCGCCTCAACTGCATGGCTCGCAATCATGTCCCTCGCCAGCTGGGGTTTTCTACCTTAAAGCACATTAAAAAAACATTCACACAAAGGCAGCTTCAGCTCTGCCTGTTATTAAAGATAAACGGTGCGAAGCCAGCTTGGCGATCAACTACATACGGCGGAATCAGCTGAAGTGTCTCCAATAATAACATTGTCTGTCGCTGGTGCCTTACTTTCACATCAATGACAGACAAAAAGGGCGCCTTGAACAAAAATGTGGCAGCAGCAATAATGTTTTGAACTAAATACGTTTTTGTACAGGGCTCTCGCCTTGGTCTGTCATGGCATTGCCGATCCGCTTTGAAAGGCTTTTGTCTCTGCAATTTCTAAGTTGTATTCGGCTTAAGTCGGCGACCTTCAGTTAACTTGATTTGTTACCGCCTTAAGACTGTCTTACGATCTCTAATACACTCAGTTCATCTTGCAGCTTTTGTCTTCAATGATACACAATACTTTCACCATTTTCTTTCATTACGGATCCGAAGCGGTCGAAATTATTTTTCATTCTTTCTAACTGGAGCAAACCCTCGTTCTTTCATACATCGTCGGTTAGATGGCATGAGTGACAATTTTGCACGAAGAGGGCTTTTATTCTGCGCACAAAATTGCAGTGATCAAATGTCGCAATGGAGTAAACAGTAGGAAGAATTTGATTTGAGTTATTTGGTCGCTCAAGACTTAGCTGAGTAAAAGCCAAGTATAGCGCAATAAAGCGGGAACAAAATACAGGATTCTAGACAAACTCCAAACACCAACTGAGCTTATTTTTCTAAAGAACCGCTTTTGGCTTCAGCGTATTCCTGTGGTGATCAACAGTGATCTTTCGATTAACAAACTGAGTTGGTAGTGCATTCATCCCCCATTTCTTTTATATTGCTATTGTTTTATTGAGTGAGTTCACTTTCATTTAGCTATGTCTTGTAATTAGCAATGTCGGTTGGAGAATGCTACCATGTCCTTGTTTTCATCATGGAAAGGAAGAGGAGAATATTACGCGGCATGAAAAATTTCTTGCTCTGCATGAAAGTTTTCAGTTCATGGGTAGATCCTTTTAGACGAGTTTGCGAGTTGAGGTTCTTGCAGCGCGGCTGAGGCATATTAAGAATTTTATCTCATTTATTTAATATAACTTACCCTCAGGACTTTAGCACTGAAAGGTGCACAGGCACGTGATTCAAACAACCAAAAAGTACAAGACAAAATTCAAATAGAATTGCGAAACATGAGAATATTTTTTTAAACGGGAGGTAGAAAACAAAAGAATTACAAAAGCGAAAAGAAAATCCCCCAAAAAATCATCTGAATTGCTACCAAGGTGAGAGAAAGCAATGGATGAAGTTCATTGGTATAATAACAGCGTCAAAAACTTGTTTTCGAACGCTCATAATCGATTATAAACCTGGCTGACTTTAGGAGAGGATTCCACTCATGGAAAGTATTATGTAGAAATCAATTCGAACAAGTGGCAGTCCTGCAGAAAGGAACAGCAACTTTCTGAATCTAGTCGATGTCAGGCTGGATTAAGGATGGTGGCCTTTACGTAAATGGCTCTGAAAGGGGGGTTGTGACAGTGTATTTTATGGAAAAGACAGAAACGTGGATCCTGACGCAGAGTAGAAAATAGTAGAAGGTTGAGGATAGACTTGAAGAATGGACACTAGCTTTCCTGTGGTAGCTAACTAAGATGAACCGGACACAGGTTCTAATTTATTTACTACGGCGATGAAGCTAGAACCCCATGTGGAACATGTATGTTCCGCTCGCAGATGAATATATGTAGTGTGTGCCAGCGGAGGTGAAAAAAAAAGAACTGGCGTTAGCAGTATTGGTTGTGCCTTTCGCTTTTACATTGATCACTATTTCATTTTGCTTTTGAACTTGATTTTCCCTCCGTATCGGCTTCTGGAGGGTAAAAGCTTCACTGGCATTTGCTCTTCACACGTCGGCTTCACACTGTCGCTCGTAGTGCTAGGCCAGTAAACATTTTTGCGGAGGTACCCAATCATGACATTGATCTTTAAGCTTTTTAACTTATGTGAAGACTCAAAAAGATCTTAAACATCTATTTGCGATGGGGTACTTGTAGCATGACCGACTATTAAGATTAATATTCTTAATAACACAGTCTGGGCGTGTTTTCTGGTTACAGGCCACAATCATGCATTTACCTTCAGATATATTGAATTCGACCTTCTACGAATTGCAAAAAATTCCTATGCAAGTAAGTGTGGATGCTGCACCCACAGTATCTTCGGTCTCTTTATCCCATGAAGATACTACCCTTGTTTACAATAGTTCCACTATTGGAAATATTGAAACCATAGAACACTCCAATGGTGGATTTTTTCCTCGCCATTCATCATTGAAGTAACCTACAATAATTCCTTGTTTCCATATTAAGCCATTTTACGTTTTCTTTTTAAACTTGGTGTGCAGAAGTGCAAGACTACACTTGCACACGCGCTTGCTTTTGCATTTTTATTGTTGCAGTTAACCTTAGTTTCCGTTCATGCATCAATTTTATTTCTCCTTTTGCATTTTAAATGTTGCTTTCAAACTGCAATTTCTGCTTGGCGTGAAACACAATAAGCATTTTGCGCAGTGTGGATATAAAAAATGCCGGCGGAAATTCCATAAGGTTCAGAAGATTGCAATCAAGCGAGTAATTACTAATCATCAGGCACGAATATTGATGACATTGTATGTACCGACATGATTTCTCAGTCTCTAAAAACGGCAGAACAGTGGTCAAACTTACACAGAAAACAGGTAGTTAAAATCTTTTTTCCGTGTAGTTCTTAATGATGGCATTCGATGGAAAAAAACAATGCGAGCATTTGCAATAACAGCCGAAATGGGGGGGGGGGGGTGCTGTCAAGCTGTAAATGGATATTTTTTGCTTCCACACTTCTTATAATGGACTACATGCTTGCCGAATAAACATTATTATTATTACATTAAATTCAATTCCTCGTGGCAATTGCCACTCACAGCGATGTGAATACAGAGCGTCACATCGGTTTCATTGTTCATGGTAACACCGCTCAAAGTGACGTGAGAAAGCAGGTCATCGCTGATATATTTCCGAAGGCTATATACGGAAATGCGCTAAAAAAAACCGGTTCAAGCCTCATTTTCTTGTCAGTTCTATTGCAATAAAATATTTCTTTTTTTTCGGCTTCACATAGCAGACAAGAGTGCCAGAACAGGACTTTCGTATAATTCGCGTACTCCACTTCAGTGCAGGAAGGGCACCATTAGTTCTCCCGACACGTGCGGTGATCCGGTCAGCCTATCTGGTAAGAAACTGTCGGGGCTGGAGTTAGATGCCTCGGTTACATATGAAAACTCACAAATGAAGTGGCACTTTGTGGTGTACTGTAGAGAAGTTGATAAAGTTATAAAAAATCCGAGTGGCACCAGCTTACCGGTCGACACAGCCACTGATGATGCGTAAATAGCTATTCCTCCAACCATTTGCTGCGAAATCAAAAACACATTATTAAGACGACAATAAGAATAATGCATAAATGCATTAGATAGTACTTGTCGCGCTCTCTGCACGCTAGCCGAAAACATTGTGCACTTACCGACAACATAATGTATGTGATCGCAGCTATCACAGAAATGACCGTGTTGTAGCGCATCCGGACATACTGGAACAGAAATGGCCAAGCAAGCAAGCTCTCATTCAAACGTATCGCTTATGTTAGGAATATAATTAATACCTGTCTTCAACGGTGGCATAGAATGTCCGAAAATATAAACATTAGCGCTACTTTTATTCTGCGCGGGTCTTTGAGCAACCGCTCCAGTAACTAAAGTATGAACGGCTGAAGCAGTATGCACTGTTTACCTGAGGTTTTGTATAAACGTGAGAAATAGTTTGGAAGTTAAATAGGTCACGCTTGCGCGTCCAAAGATAGGGAAGAGCCGTCAAGTGAATAAAGAGGATGCATCTTTCTGTTCCCAAATGGGCTTCAAAAAGCAGCACTTCATTCACAGCCGTAAACACCGGAGCGTCAAGACAGAAACACGTCCATAGAAATACTATAAAAAGTCGCTATTTTTGCTATGTGCATGGCTTGACACTGTGTTACAACAGTGATAGTCCTGCTGATGCGCACACCCTACCCAGCAATTCTGGACAAAAGCATTTTTGAGCAGGAAACCGTTTATGAACGCAATTTTTTCATACAATGTAACATTTCACTATAACAATCAACGTATCCGAAGATCACTCGATGGCAGTCCTGTATTTTTTTTTCTATTCCCCGTTATTGTTATCGCCAGAAGTGTTCCCCATTGATTTTCTAAGGCAGTCTTAACTGTTCGATGCGATCGATGGAGATACTATAAAAGAAAGATTTTGCTACACATCAGAATGATGGACATTACCTTCAATATTTCCATAACAGTGTATTACAATTTCAAAATTTCAAAATTTTTGCACCAGACAGCGGGACCTATGGCGCTCGGGAGGCATAGTACGGCTACACCGGGATAGATAAATTCACAGTCACACTTAAATCATATTATCCTCCTAACGAACACATTTTTTCTCGAAGCTGGTACCAAATAGTTCATTTAGTACCGGTTCTGCCATCTCTCAGGAGACCGAAAAAATGCTACGGACGAGCCCTAATTAGCTTAAACTGGACACATGGGGCCAGAAAACGCATAACAATTTATGGACTCATAAAGAGCAAGTAATGACAGTCGGCTTATGGCGAGCCTAGATCGTCCAAATCCGCTTGAGGTTTAAGCGACGTGAAATCTCTGAAATAGTGTGAAAAATCACATTCTGCAGCTACCAAGCTCCGTGGTGACCATAAGTGCGTACTGGTGCTTTCGCACTTCCGATGGGAGCTTCATCTTCCCGTGAGACAGGGCCACTTAATTTACAGGCATGTCCCTCTGGCACCGATATGACTAGCTGGTTGAGCCGTTCATTCCTGTCGGTATTGCCGCATGCACATCCCACTCGTTCACACGCGTACTAAGTTAGACGCGAAAACCCAGAGTGCATACAATTCAAAAGCATAGTTGCGAGCGCCGTCCACTGCAGAGGTGGGGTTCCGCATGATGTAGGCAGTGTGCTGGAACTGGGACCTAAATTCGCTGTTCCACCGAAGAAAACGCCTCCAGAACTGGTAGCTATGGTCCGTCATCCTTCCCGCCTTGCCGCGGAAACTGAGAAGGAGATACGTGTATCCGAAAACACTTACGCTTTGAGACGCTGCGAGCGTTCGAAATGTAACATTCCTGTCAGCCGCAGAGTCTCATATCTCAAGCAACATTCACTATGCATTTTGTTAGCCGATAATGAAGGTGGATTCGCTGTCTTCCCTGAAGATATTTTTGCCTGGCAAGCATTTGAAGGCATTAACTCGGCTTTGGAGCGAAAGTATTACGTATCGATTGGCACTCGTGTGCACGTCTGTTCTCTTGAGTCCGCGTCTTTTTCGCGCTGTTTTCGAAGTGGTCTAGAGGATGCGGGAACCAAAGTTCTATCCAGCCCCCGTCCAGACGCCGTCAAGGTTCCAACACTGGATGTTTGGACCTTGAAGCCGACACCACGCATGGACAGACATGAGTGGGCCGAGCCGACATGTGCTCGGGAACCCGTCGTCTCGCCAATCACCCACACCAGGATGATACATACCCCTTGCTGGAACGAAAGAGGAAAGAGAAAGGCTTGACTTGGTGCAGTATTAGTGGGATATGACTTGTAGCCGTAACGAATATTTCAGAGATATAATGCGCCTGCCATGTTATTTCCCAACGGCAAGCTTTTTGCGCTCTTCCTTTGCACTACCGGACATCCCCCGTAAAAAATACTGTACGACAAGAGGCACGCAAGCAACTTGTTGCACAGCCGATGGCCTTTACGATACCACTCCGTTCTGGAATAGTGTACATCGGACAAACGGTCCTATGCGCTAACATCCGGGCAATGGAGTGCACCAGCAGTCACTTCCGGGCCCTAGTGCTGGGCGCTTACTGGTTTTGTGCAAGCTATTCTCGTATGGGCCGCGTTTGTGAGATAAGCTGCAACGAAGGCGTGATAAATCGGCGAAAGCATTTCTGAAGACTAGGCTTATCCAAACAAAAATAAAACAGACTCTGTGGTCGACACATATGTAGTCCTTCATCGAAGGGAAGCCCGCGCTTTAATTAAAGTCCAGCCTTCTGGAAAATTACTTTTAATTGTGGCACAACTGTGGATCATTCTAAGATACTGTTATGAACATATTGGTCACAATAGTCTAGTCTTCCGATGCGTAGAAAAATCTTGAATTTAAATATCTTCCTGCACTCACACCGAGTGGTTCAGACTGCCATAAGAACCAATGAGGGGCTTTTATGACAATAAAAAGCAGAAACCTACAAGCTCCGCACGGAGGGATCTGCGGATATATTGATTGTTATGATGTAGTCATTCGACATGCGAAAAAATTGCGTTCATAAACAACTACTTCGCTTGTAAAGAATTTCTGTGTATGTGCACAGCCTGTGTCAGCTTACTAGGTACAAGGTGTGAATGATGCGCTGTGTTCTGGCCTTCTGCTTTTTCTCCTTGCTTTACGACTGTTAATCTTCGCTTCCGTAAATTGGTTGAAAGAGCGCTGTCTCCTCTTTTTCTCAATTGTGGTTGCACTCTTCGAATCCATCTCATAAAATAAATGTGCATGAACTGGGCAAGCAACGGAGTCTGTTCGGCTGTAGTTGGTAGTTTTTCTATGTGCGCAGACAATGATGTCGGGCCACTCTATAATGTTCAGACGGACGCCTCGTATCGCAATTTCACATGTCACTTAAAAACGAAGAAAAAACAGGCCGCCGTAAAATAGAGCACAATCATTATCATCATCAACGCCAGACTGGCTACGTCCACTGCACGACAAAGCTCTCTCCCACATCTGTCCAATTAACACTGTTCTGTTCCAGCTTCGGCGACCTTTTCCCCGCAAAGTTAATTATCCCAGTTGCCCACCTAACCTTTTGTCGCTCCCTGCTACGCTTGCCTTCTCTTGGAATCCACTCCGTTAACCTTAAGGACAATCTGTAATCTTGTCTTTCAGCTATACACACTACTCGAGCGGATTTCCTTCTCTTGATTTTGAATGAGATGTCATTAACCCGCCTTTGTTCTCTACCCACTCTGCCCTCTTCCTGTCTCTTAACGTTACACATATTATTTTCCTTTCAATAGCCTCGCTGCGTGGTCCTTATGTTGCACCTTTTTCTTTATCCTCATGTTTCTGCCCCATAGGTGAACACAAGTAAGATACAGCTATTATATACTTTATAAACGGTACATATCCGATATTCCAAGCGTAATGGTAATGGACATGCAAGAATGGTTTGACTGTCAGCAGGCAGCTCACGATTATAGCTATGACCATGTGCCTGGAAGCCGCATGACAGTGCCAGTCATATCATGAAACCTTCCGATACTGGCCGCCGAAGCAGCATTTGTCGAGTACACCGGAAAAGGCTTTCGACGAGTTGAAATCTGATATTCGTGCATACAGCGCTAAGTTAACATGAAGAACCTGTCAGTGGTACCGATATGCCTAACTATTTCTCTTCAAGTATACAAAGTACAGCCTGAAGGAATATGACACGGAACAGTGTACTATCATGAAAGTATTGAAAATTCCCCAAACACTCTCATACGCATATTATTTGTTTTTCCTGAGTTGTTTTCTAAGTGCAGCTGCGTTTCGAACCTTTTCAAGCTTTACTAAGAAGTAAAAGTAGTCTGCTCATGAACGTTATATTCGTACTTCTTTTCTTAGCCCCATTGCAATTTAACACCCCGTTGAAGTTATTCATGTTATTGTGAAATTTTCTACTACGTTATTTTATTCGTATTAATGCATATTAGGCAGATAAAAACCTTTTTTCCCATTTAAAAAACTAAGTTGCGCTGTGGGTGCCAACAGCAGCGTCCGAAAGGAATAGTTTGTGGCTGCTTTTAGGCCGAAAATGCTAAGAGTTCCACCAACCTGAAATACCGACGTGATGTTCAGCCGGTACAAGACCGGCACGACGACGCTGACAGCGAATGGGATCAAGATCACGTTGGACAAGCAAAGCCAGCCCAGATGGAGTCCGTAGGCGTACATGTGGGCCGGCATTCCGACGACGCCGGTAGCGGAGCCCACGGTAGCTAGCACAGACGCAGCCAAAGGGAGCGTCTGCAGCGACTTGCTCCCGAGGAAGAGCTCGTCCGTGGTCTGCCCCGAGGCTGCCTTCTTCCTGCGGATGGAGAAGTAGAGTCCCACGCCCAGACTGGCACCCGTCAGCAGCGAGAAGACGGCGTAGTCCACCACTTGAGCCATGCTTCCTTTCCACGACAGTGGAGCTACAGACGCTGAGGGCGGCTTCGATGTGGGCCCCACGTGTGATCGGCAGGTGCGGTCCGGCGCTCTAATCTTAATTCCACCGCCGAGCAGCTGCGCTCGATCTGTGACAGTCGTAGTGTAAAGACAGCTTTGTGGCAACGGACACTTTCTCTCTGTTCGTAAGCTGTGACACATTGAGGTGTGACAGCAGTTGTATACAGCTAAACACCCGGATTTGGTGTGCAATTTTTCAGCTATAGACATATGTGTTCTCCTGCATGGCAAGGAGAAAGAAAGGAGAGCCGACTCACGCACACTGCAATATATCCGACCGGCGCAATAGCACCACGAAGCAGATGACAACCGCGACGAATTCCCTGGCGCATGCATACGCTCGCTGAGTAAAGAGTAGAAAGTTTTCACTGCAACGGATCTCAGACTCAACGGAGCGGTGGCGTGGAGGGAGACTCTACCAGCGCCAAAACCAAATCCTATCAGATGCCCCTTGAACCCGCCGCGGTGGCTCAGTGATTAGGGCGCTCGGCTACTGATCCGGAGTTACCCGGATTTTATGGGGGAAAAACACAAAGGCCCCCGTGTGCTGTGACATGTCAGTGCACGTTAAAGATCGCCAGGTGGTCGAAATTATTTCAGAGCCCACCACTACGGCACCTCATTCTTCCTTTCTTCTTTCACTCCCTCCCTTATTCCTTCTCTTACGGCGCGGTTAAGGTGTCCAACGATATGTGAGACAGATACTGCGCCATTTGCTTTCCCCAATAACCAATTAATATTATTATCAGATGCCCAACAAGATTTCTCTAATGTAGCAAAATCGGTCCCTTATTATCAGCAGAGTCAGCACTTCTGTCTGTCCTACTCCGTGCTCCAGGGTAATAAGCAGACACAACTTCATCATCATCATGATGAGGTTGACTACGCCCACTGCAGGGCAAAGGCCCCTTTCATGTCTTTCCAATTAACCCTGTACTTTGCCAGCTGGCAAGCTGCGCCCACCGTATTCCCGCAAACTTCTTAATCTCATCTGCCAGCCTAATTTTTGCCGCCTCCTGTTACGCTTGCCTTCTCTTTAAATCCACTCTGTTTCTCACACAACGCAGTACGTCTGAAATTAGCACCTTCTCTTTCACCTCTTAGTCAATAGGAATGTTATCCAAATGCGCCCAGGTAACTCTGACGCAAGGGATAGGGGCGAACAAGTGGCAGCTGTGAATAGTTTCTCTAGACTACTATTTGAGGCATCGTTTACAGCCACACTTGCAGCTCCGAATGTGGTGCGCATGTTAAATTATCAGCCAGTCAAAGAAACAAAAGAAAAGACCTCAAATATCACACGTGCCCTCTTGTCTGTACGGAAACAGGGAAGGAGCTCTTCACAGCAATTAAAGGTGCACTAAAGAGTAACGAACTCGTTTTTTTTTTACCACGGGAACTCGATCTACACGTTCCGAGCATTCTTAGAAACATCGAATTATTGTCCTGTGTGGCCGATTTCCCTTCTTTAAATCGGATTAAACGTTTCAAATCAGATTCACTTCCGGCCCTGTGCCTACCGTTACTCTAAGTCAATGCCTCCCAACAGCGCCAGCCATATTAATGGTTTATTGGTGTTAGTGGAAAGATAAATGAAGGGCACAAAATATCGCTTACACATCGCATATCTACTCTCTTATTGTCGCACTTCCAAGTGCGAACGAGAGAGTGAATGAGATATTCATTGAGAGAAAATGGCTCGAGGTCGAACCGGAGTGACCGGTCTGTTAGTGACCCGACGTAGATGTCCTTGTTTTGAGGCACTGAGACGAGTTCACCCAGCAGTCTACGGAAAGCTTTAGTGCGAAAGCACTAAGACCCACACTCAGCGATTTCGCCGATGTTTGTCTGAAGCATGCTTGATTGTTGCAGGTGGCCCACCGTAGTTGGGGGCAACCTGTTGTGAGCAATGGGTTGTGGGCAACCTGCCATTTTGTCTGAAGCCTGCTTGACCTTGAAAACCGAGCCTACAGCCGCAAACGAAGCTCTGGCACTCCTAATTCACTTTTTTTGTGCACAAAACAACAACAACGAATGCATAGCCACCCGCCGCGGTGGCTCAGTGGTTAGAGCGCTCGGCTACTGATCCGGAGTTCCCGGGTTCGAAGCCGACCGCGGCGCCTGCGTTTTTATGGAGGAAAAACGCTAAGGCGCCCGTGTGCTGTGCGATGTCAGTGCACGTTAAAGATCCCCAGGTGGTCGAAATTATTCCGGAGTCCTCCACTACGGCACCTCTTCCTTTCTTCTTTCACTCCCTTTTTTATCTTTTCCCTTACGGCGCGGTTCAGGTCTCCAACAATATATCAGACAGATACTGCGCCATTTCGTTCCCCAAAAACCAACTATTATTATTTATATTATTATTAATATTATTATAATTATTATGCATAGCCCCTTTTGGGTAGCGCTCAAAGAAAAGGAAACCGCCTTTCTAAGTTCCGTGCTAGTCGTCGAACATTGAGAGCGCAGCATCCTGGTCACGCCTTAATAGACGGGTGTACCGTGTCAGTGTTCGTTTCAAAGCGAAAGAAAGCTTTACTGGCCGCGAACTTGCGACTTCATCGTGGCGGTGCTCCGAAGAGGCACATGACGTCACAACGCGCGCCTCACCGCGGATAATTCTCTCTCGCTCCCTAGTCACTTGCCCCGCCGCGGTGGCTCAGTGGTTAGGGCGCTCGACTACTGATCCGGAGTTCCCGGGTTCGAACCCGACCACGGCGGCTGCGTTTTTATGGAGGAAAAACGCTAAGGCGCCCGTGTGCTGTGCGATGTCAGTGCACGTTAAAGATCCCCAGGTGGTCGAAATTATTCCGGAGCCCTCCACTACGGCACCTCTTCTTCCTTTCTTCTTTCACTCCCTCCTTTATCCCTTCTCTTACGGCGCGGTTCAGGTGTCCAACGATATATGAGACAGATACTGCGCCATTTCCTTTCCCCCAAAAACCAACCAACCCTAGTCACTACTGCGCATGCGCCACTAGTAGCACCAAGCCACAGGTGCTCCGCAGCGCCGCGCCTTTCCTCAAAATCCAACTTTCAATTTTCAGTTTTCTCTTTCTTCCTTTCCCTCCCTCCTTTATTCCTTCCTTCACGGCGCGGTTCTAGTGTCCACCGAAATATGTGAGACGGCTACTGTGCCATTTCCTTTCCTCGAAAACCAAAACAAAACAAGTTAGCCGATGGCGTTCATAGAGTTCTTTGGGGTTGACAACTTTGCAAAGGCCGTTCATTTTCACGAAAGGAAAGGCGCACAAGCGGCTCCGTGGGTCAATGGAGACCTCAATCTCGCTTTAATGTGCGTGGCGTTGGTGTTCAACTGAAAAAGCCTGCTTTGATTGCGTTCCGCACACTGGATAGGCAGCGCGCCCTCCCTGCCACCTTGGCAGGTGGCATGCAGTTAATGGTTGATCGCGAGAGATTCATCACCACATGAACGCTGCGCCCCAGCTATTGCTGCAGTATCGCATGTCCGCCACAACGCTGTCAGCGCTAATGCATTCAGGCCATATCGCCACACCATCGCCATATGTATCAAGGCACGAATGAGGCGTCCGCATATCCAGGGAGCCGGTTATGCGCCCTCCCTTTCCTCAAAGCCATCGCCGTCTAGAGCATTGTCAACGCGAATGCCAATGAACACAGTGAACGCCGACATCTTTCGCTTTGTATATCCTGGATTAGCTGGGCTAATCCACATGAATTTTTTTCGAATTTTCCGTTCGTACACCTTACAACGACTACCATACTACCTGTACCCTTGGCCACAAGAATCCAGCACCTCAACTAAAAACCACAGAGCTCCTCAGTTGTCGCGAAGGAGAATAGGAGAACAAATGGCAAGCAGTACAACAAGTACTTTGGGGCTTAACTACCATCCTGGGGTCCGAAATTTCGCCGCTACCAGCCACTCTGCCATTCGGAGACAACGTTAGGTACGAACCCCAACGAACAAATTATCTGCGGTTCAACTACTGCTGAACCTAGTTAGACAGCGAAAGCTGTAGTGCATCGGGTAAGTATAGATGTCTTGGCCTCTAACGTTGAGTGCGTTCCGCACACCGGATAGGCAACGCGCCCACCCTGCCAGAGGGCGGTTAAGTTAATGGTTGATCTTGAGAGGTTGGTCGCCCAATGAAGATTATGGCTTATTGCTGGAGTGGCGCGTGTCTGCGACAACGTTGTCAGCGCTAATGCATACAGCCCACATCTCTCTCTCTCCCGACCGCCACGTACCTCAAAGCGCGATTGAGGGATCCACCGCCCTAGGAGCCAGTTATGCGCCTTCGTTTCGTCAAAATCACCGGAGTCTAGAGCGTTGTCAACGCTAACGCCAATGAACACAACGAACGCCAATAGTCTATAGCTTCATTGCCGCGTTCCTGCTGCAACGTTATGAATTCGAATGCATGAAGCGCACATCTGTCACTACCGCCACGTAGGTTAAAGCGCGACTGAGGGGTCCAGAGTCCCAGAGGGCCAGATATGCGCCTTTCCTCTGCTTTCGAAGAAAATTTCAGATTGGATTTTAAAACTCGTTTTGAAGAAAGGAAATGGCGCAGTAACTGCCCCACATATATCGGTGGACACCCGAACCGGTTTTAAAGAAAGGAAATGGCGTAGTAACTGTCTCACATGTATCTGTGGACACCCGAACCACGCCGTAAGGTGTTTGACCTATGGTTCACTTGAAGGTCAAAACCGCAAGCCCCGCGAAATCGTGACGAGGTAGCGTAGTGAAGCTTTCGCTTCAAAAGCTAACCTTCGCTCAGCATCGCAGAACACGAAACACACAATGCATATCGGCACCAGAGAGTGCAGCCAGACAGTGCAGCCGGAGAGTGCAGATAAGGACACCAGAGAGTGAAGATATGGGCACCAGAGAGTGCATCCAGAAAGTACAGATATTGGCACCAGAGAGTGCAGCCAGAGAGGGCAGATAAGAGCACCAGAAAGTGCCGCCAGAGAGTGCAGATATGGGCACCAGAATGTGCAGTGAGACAGTGCAGCCAGAGGGTGCAGATATTGACACCAGAGAGTGCAGTCAGATTGTGCAGATATCGCCACCAGAGAGTGCAGGCTTGCTAAGAGTCTGCACGTCGAGCTCACATTGATGAAATCAAGAGAGAGTGGCCCGAAGAGGACCTGTAGTTGCCGGAGCGCTGAGCCGAGATAATCAAGGACCGCCGAACGTGTCACCGGGCGGGGCACATTTGAGCTGGTAAGAATTCTGTTCTGAAAACACTCTACATTTTTTGTTTCCAGCTGTCTGCTATGTCAATATAATTCATATAAGCCGAAAATGACGCGCAAGCTCGGCTCTTGCAAAGAGGTATAAAATTGAGCCTTGAAATGGAATGTGTTCTGTTTCCTTTCCCTGTATGCTCCAATATTACAATTATTGCTATTTTTGTATGTATTTCTTTATATTGTATGCATATATTTTCGTATACACCTGCATATACTGTGCACGCTAGAGTACGCGCACACAGTATGAGACCCTAAACCTTAAAATGATATTTCTAAATTAGAAAACGTCCAAAACTTGGCCGTCCATTTTGTTTTTAACACTTACAGCAGAAATTTCAGTGTGTCAGCAGCGCAGAAGTCGTTAGGATGGGTTTCCGCCAGCCTGTACATCTGCAACAAGAGACCACATTGTCGAAGTAAAAAAATTATATGCAGAACTGATTGACTAAAAATACCATTTTTTTCCAAAAACAATAAATGAATATAATAAGTTGTCCCAGGAAGTCATTTCAACAAAACGTAATGAATCGTTTACCGCAGTGCTGTCATTTTTTTGCTTGTCTTTATAAGAAATTATGCGGCCATGTATTTTCTACAATATATTTTCTTGTTTTCCTGCCACTATGTCATATGGTTATATTGTAACACCATCCCCCCCCCTGTAATGCCAAACAGGCGCTGTGGGTAGTGCGATTAATGAATAAAAAAAATTGTTGCTATTGCAAAACGATATTGCCAGTGCGATGGGCATGCGGCTTGTCATGCTGTCGATGTAGCTGCTTTTTTTACAGGTCTCCAACATTGTGTGTCAGGGACACGAATATTATTTTTTCATCGTGTGCTCTCTTCTTAGATGTAGCGAAAGCATTTGACTCCATTAACCATCAAATATTGTTAAGCAAGCTGTATTTGTCTGGATTCCGTGGGCCTTTTTACCAAATTCTCGAAGACTACCTGAGTAATCGTTTTCAAGTGGTCGCTACCGGTGATAAGGGCGTTTTCAGTTGTATTGCGGCTGATTGCAGGTGTACCTCAGGGGCCAATTTTGTCTCCATTGTTGTTTAATAATTTTGAGAATGATTTTCCTTTGGCTACTTTCATATGTTTAGTGCTCCATTATGCTGATGGCACAGCGTTGCTGGCAAAGCATCTATCCTACAAAGTGGCCTCTGGTTTTTGCAAAATAATATTTATAATGCAATGTGCTGGTTTGCTGACAGTGGAATTGCTATCAACGCCCAAAAAACACAGCTCGCCTGTTTTCGTTCTCCACTAAAGACAACGGTTATTAACATTCCTATTTACTTACATATTTCAAACTGTGTTTCTTGTAAATGTTCACGTATTGAATATGTGGAAAGTGTTAAGTAAATAAGAGTGTCTTTCGACGGTAGCTTAACTTGGCGTCCCCTTTTATCTATTGTTTGTTCCAAATTGAGGTCAGTGGCATGGTTGTTGTTTAATATCAAAAGTTTTGTGCCTTTATCTGTAAAAAAACGATTGTACATGCTTTGGCGTATAGTGTGTTAAGATACGGTATTACCATATTTGACTTTTGCTCGGATCGATGGATATGCAGGGTCGACAGCATTTCAAAGAATATTCTTAAAAACGTTCCTTATAGCACACCCATTTTTGTCAGCTGAAAATATCTTCTGTGAACTAGGGTCCAAAACTTCAAATCATTATTCATTGGTACAGTTGTCCTTAAGCACTATTGGTACAATGAATCTAAACAGGAAACTACCCCTGCCTGCCTCGCCCCCCCTACTCGTCATAGTAGTCTCTACTGGCTGCTTTCTGCGAGGCGTCAGCACATGCTGGCGGCTTCAACGACGGTTGCGGAGGGTGTCCGAATCTCCTCCTATTCTTCTGGTGAGCGACGCTGGTTGTGTTTGTTTTAGCAAGGCTTCCTTTGATGAACAGCTTCACGGACTGTTGTTAGTTTCGTTGCCAGGCTTCAGCGCTAGTTGCCTATTTTTTCTTTTTTTAGAGCTTCTAGTTTTTGCTGTGCTCAATGGCAAATCATGATAATTGCATTGCTTGTCAAAATCCTCTTCCTGCCGATGGGAAATTCATGTATTGTGCAGACTGACAATTTTTCATATCATCTCGGACAGTCGTGCTCTGGTATAGCCACTAATACGTTTACTACCATGGGTCAAGCCAGAGAAAAGTTTGGGTTTGCAAAACTTGCCCAATTAACAAAAAGAGACTCAATAGCAATCCTGAGTCTACTGATGAAAACTGTGTGTCGGAGTCCTCATTGTTGGATCAGTTTAGAGAAATCCGGAAGTCTGTAATCGCTGCCGGTTCTTCTTCTTCATAAGAAAGTTGATTCTCTCCTACTGGTGCAGGAAGAATTCACGGTGGTCGCTAAGTCAGTTCGGGAGCTCGAAGGATCATTGTCGTTTCTAGCCGAGAAGTACGATTCGATTTTGAAACAGCAGCAGGATAGTGAATTACTTCAACTATCTACAGGTGCTCAACTGGAAGCTTTGAAAGGATCTGTGTTGACTCAGACAGGTTTGATACAAAAACTAAAGGAAAATCAAAATGAAATCGAACAATACAGCAGAAGAATGAATCTTGATATCCATGGTTTGCCTGGGAACAATGGTGAAAACTTAGCACAAACGCTCATGCAAATGGCAACTAAACTGGAATTGGCCGGGTTTCCATCTCACGACATCGCGGCTGCCCATCGCTTGAAAGCCAAAATTCACTGTACACCAGTGGTCCTTGTGCGCTTCACTTCAGCAGCCTGGAAGCAAAAATGGTTTGACGCTTGTTGTAAGCTGAGGCAGCTACGTGAAGATGAATCATTTCTAAAGATCTTTTTCGATGATAACTTGACTGAAGCTAACCATGACCTCTTTTTATAGCAAGGACTAAGGCAAAGGCAGAGGGTTAGTTTTGTTGGGTGAAGGGAACAGAAAAAGAACGGAAAATCGTCTCTTGTTCAAATCGGTAAACAAACAGACCTGGAAAACAATGTTTAACCACTATGCCGTTTTCGTTCTACGAAGTACTCGGTTATATTTCATTTAAAACAGAATCTGCATACAACTCGGGTAATTATTTCACGGTTGTGAGCGTTAACATCCGAAGTTTGCATAGATATTGGGATGAGTAAGTTTATAGCTGAATCTGCAGTTGGCTATGTTGACGTGTTTGTAGTAACTGAGATCAATGTTTCTCAGCCTTGCCTTGATACAGTCACTTTGAAAGGATTTTCTGCCCATTCTATTACACGAAACAGACGTAGTGGCGGCGGTATTGCTGTTTTTGTGAGTGACAACTGTGCTGCTTCTCCTGTAGATGCATATTCTGAGCATGCTGAGTCTTATAATACTCAAAGTCTGTAAAAAGCCCTTTTCGGTGCATCTGTTATCTCTTTATCGACCGCCCTCCTCCAGCCTTTGACAGTTTCTTATTGAGCTTGAGGAAACCTTGCAGCATTAGAGTACCGTGGGCCAATTCTGTTTGACTGGTGACATGAATATCAACATTTTATGCCCTACTAAAGTATCTGTATCGTTATATCTCCCTCTGTCCGTGTCTTAAGGTGCGCTGTTTTTTTTTTTCAAATATGAACTACCAAGTAGCCCGTTTGACCACCCTTGCTACCTGTAGAAGTTGGCTGCTTATGGTCTAGAATGCACTATTGAAGCTACTACTAGAGTGGAATTACGTAGATTACGTAGATTACGTAGCACCGCATAACTATTGTTTACAATGAAATCTTTCCTTCCTGTATCTGTAAAAAAGACAATCATGCATGCATTTGCATACGGTGTTATAATATGTGGCATCACAGTTTTTGCGCAATGTTCGCAAAGGTGGCAAGATCGTGTAGATTCTCTTCAAGAAAGCATGTTGAAAAGTACCGCCTATGAACATTCCTTCCCCCCTGAAGTAAACTTCCTTAATTTTCTTGTTTTCTTGCTCTTCTGTCCTTCAAAAGTTTATAATAAGCAAACAGTTGTCCTCCGACACTTTTGGAATCCTGCCTTCAAGACTAAATCAGTTCCTACCAGAACCCTACGTAAATGTCCGCGCTACGTTGTTCTTAAATACTCAACCAGATACTGCTAAGCCAGACGAGTTGTATGTCTCTACAATATTTAATAGTCTTCCTGATCATACATTGTCCTATACTTCTAAAACGACCTTGAAACGGTTGTTAAAATCAATGTTTTAAGGCAAAACGATGCAGAGAGCACGTCATTTCTACAGTGGTTTTTCTTGTTTACTGTATACTTTCTGTGGGTTGTATTTCAGTGTATGTACACTTACCATATTTTATTGCTGTTACTTTCTCTCGCCGATGCTGCCGGACCTAATCCTGCAAGCCTCCTCTTGGCTTTGACAGGCCCTAGTCTGTACGTACCACAAGATGTTGCAATAAAAAACGTTATTATTATTATTATTATTATTATTATTATTATTATTATTATTATTATTATTATTATTATTATTATTATTATTATTATTATTATTATTATTATTATTATTATTATTATTATTACAGCTATCGCTAAGCGCACGCTCCTTAACATATTAAGGCTGGAGAAGACAACGGAAAGTAAATCAGGGGTTTGTTATGACATTCATATGAAAGAAGCCAACAGTCACAGAATCGAAGGGAAGCATACGGGATGGTGTTTTTTTGTCCTAATTCTAGGATGCTGATAAGTGAAGTGCGAGAAGAATAGCGTAATTACTATTTATGGCTGAAGAGTAATTCATTAGAAGGTAGAAGAATAACAACCACATGCCACCAGTGAGATCCAAACCTCCTCATTTCACCCATAAATATTTCCCACAAATCGGCCCTCCGAAACTGGAGAAGTCAAAAAACATTCCCCCATGCTTTCCTTGGCTCCGGTGAGTGTTGGCTTTCTTCATATCTTTTTAAGGGTAGCATGGAATGCAAAGGTTCGAAGTCGCTGGGAAGGCTCAAGTAACTACAGATTTTATTATGGATGTTCGGGACATCGTGTCACTTTGAATGCACAGGGACTCATGACGACGAGCGGATCGTAATTTTGAAAGAAGGCTAACATCATTTGAGTCCATAAGAAAAGGATCCTCATGGACTTGAAAAATTACATACTGATCAGTTAACTGTCCGTTGTTTTCAAACTCTTTATTAAAGTAATCGCTTATCAAATTTGATCAACCATAGACTTCCATAAACCATTGGAGTCGGTCGAAACCTTAGCAGGAAAACTTAGGAATTACGGAACTAGCGTGTACACGAGTCCTTAGAAAGGGTTTCAGAAAATACCTACAGTGCTTGCACAGCAACCATAGTGTTTCAGAGGGAATGTGACAAAATACCCATCAGGAAGAAGGGTGCCAGGCAAGGAGACAAGATCTCTCCGGCACTATTCATCGCATGTTTACAGGAGACATTTAGAGAACTTCAGTGGGAGAATTGGGGAAAAAAGTTGTGTAGAGTACATCAGTAATGTATGGTTCGCTAATGGCATCGCTTTGGTAAGTAAATCAGGGGACGAAACCATTACAAAAATGGTCTATAGGCAGTCTATAAACTTCTTATAGAACCTATTTCCTTCCTAGAGGTATTTCTTTTTGTCTATACATTTTGTCGATAGACTGTGCATAGACAAAAGTGTACTAAAAGTGTATGGCCATAAATCTATAGATTGTCTATAGACTGTCTATCGGTTTTGTATTGGCTATAGGCTATTCTCTATAGAGATTCTATGAATATTATATAGAGTTTATAGAAAGAAGTTTATGAACCGTCTAGAGACTGTGTAAAAAATTTTGTTAGGGAATACAATTCATGAATGAGGACCTTGACCGACAAACCAGAGCAGTAAGTCTAAAAATTGTTTCTTTTTTTTCGGTACTGTGGATCCCATCAGGAATTGTAACAGGAAGGGCTGTAAATGTTTCAGTCAGACATACAAGCTGTGCATACAAGTTTGTCAATAATTGAAGAAATCGAGTATGTTACATAAACTGATAACTATACTTTACAAGTTTAACAACTAGAACAAAGGGCTTGCGACAAAAATAGACACAATTACAGAATCAGTTGCAGGCTTAGCATTGAAGTATTAAGTAAGAGTGAAGCCATAATCAAGGAAGGAAAAAACAAAGAAGAGCAAGTCGACTTCAATCAATAGAGAAATTAAGGCACTAGTGAAGCACCAGCGGAACAATGGAGCATGAAAAAAGAATAATTGCTCTGAGGCATATAGCTGATCTACAATCAGGGTACTAAACGTATGTAAAGATGAGCTGTTAGTGATACCTGTGTTTAGTTTGTTCTAATCGCGTGTCGTCCATTGTAAAAAAAACAATCTTTGAAAACATCAGTATGGACCGGAAACCAGTTTACTCTGTGTGAAATATTATAGCGGGTTAATCTATTCTAGGACACTGCTATGTATTTTTTAATGGGAAGTTTTAATTGACTGTGTATTACCTAGTACAGGACTTTTAGTCTTGCAAGACTGGCTCTGTTTTCCAAGGTTAGGAGTTCAGCGCGCTTGAGTAACTCTCTGTAGGAAATAAAAGGTATGTTCGACAGTCTCAGAAGAGAACAGTTTATTATAAGCAGCGAAGAGTTGGAAGAGGTAGTGACCAGGCCAGGTAGTGACCGCAGATCTGCACCACAGTTTTGAAATAACTAGGACAAGAATGGGGTTGGATGCAATCGGCAGGCACTCTTAGGTGATGAATAGCAATTTACCAATATTTCTTAAGAGGAGAGTATTTAACAGCGTTATCTTACCGGCACTTATCGATGGGCCAGAAACGCGGACGCGTAAGATAGGGTTTGACCTAAATTGAGGGCAATGCAGCGAGCTTTTAAAAGAAAAAGCTAGGTGTAACTTTAAGAAAAAGTGAGAGTGCTGAGTGCGACAGGGAGCAAACGCGGGTTAATGAAACAGTGGTCGAAATCAAGGGGTAGAAATTGGCCTGGGCAGGGCATGTAATGCGAAGGTAAAAAAACTAGAAGGTCGTTAAGGGTGGCGGGCTAGATCCCAAGTGAAGTCAAGCGTAGCAGGGGTGGCAGAAAGCTAGGTGTTCCGATAAAATTAGGCAATTCGCGGGGATAATGATGGTCGCAGCTGGCAGAAGGTAACATTAATTGGAGAGATGTGTTTGAGGCCTTTGCTCTGAAGTAGACGTAGATAGGCTGATGATGATAAACTGCACTCCTTCTTGAGTATTACTTCAATGGTGTATCAGCGTCTACTTCACGTGTTTTTGCACGTTCCTCGTCTTTTTTTCCGCTACTTTTTATCATTCCCTAACGTTGCGCATGAGAATGTTCGCTTATGCCCTTGGCCCAGTGAAGCTGTACGGTCTTGAAACAAAGAAAATATGCAAAAACATTTAACACGATATGAAAACTAAATAACTGATAAGTTTGTATATGAGATATTTATCAATTCTTGGTCACGGAAGAGATCGTATAACCGTACTGGCAGGCGCTGATATATAGAAAAGCAAGGATAGCAAAAGGCACTATATGACGTAGAACTTTAGCACGTTCGGCCAATTTGAACTTTTGGATGGGCAGAAAAATGCACAGCGGCTTGTATTCCAGAGCAAGAACAGAAAAACGAAAACCAGTCAAGCTGAAAAAATTTTTTGAGGTGGCTACGCATGCTATGTAGAAAAGCAAGGATAGCAAAATGCTCTTCACGACGTAGAACTTGAATACGTTCGGCCAATTTAAACGTTTTGATGGTCAGAAAAATTCACAGTGACTTGCATTCGAGAGCAAGAACCTAAATACGAAAACCAGTCAAGCTGAACCGATTTCTTGACGCGGCTACGCATGCTATGTACAAAAGCAAGGATAGCAAAATGCTCTACACGATGTAGAACCTGAACACGCTCGACGAATTTAAACTTTTTGATGGGAAGAAAAATGCACAGTGGCTTGCATTCGAGACCAAGAACAGAAAAACGAAAACCAGTCAAGCTGAAACAATTTTTTTGACGCGGCTACACATGCTATGTACAAAAGAAAGGACAGCAAAATTCTCTACACGAAGTAGAACCTGAACACGTTCGGCCAATTTAAACTTTTTGATGGGCAGAAAAATGTACAGTGGCTTGTATTCGAGAGCAAGAACAGAAAAACGAAAACCAGTCAAGCTGAGCCGATTTCTTGACGCGGCTACGCATGCTACGTACAAAAGCAAGGATAAGAAAATGCTCTACGCGACGTAGAACTTGAACGCGCTCGGCCCATTTAAACTTTGTGATGGGTAGAAAAATGCACAGTGGCTTGTATTCGAGAGCAAGAACAGAAAAACGAAAACCAGCCAAGCTGAACCGATTTCTTGACGCGGCTACGCATGCTATGTACAAAAGCAAGGATAGCAAAATGCTCTACTCGACGTAGAACCTGAACACGCTCGACGAATTTAAACTTTTTGATGGGAAGAAAAGTGCACAGTGGCTTGCATTCGAGGCCAAGAACAGAAAAACGAAAACCAGTCAAGCTGAAACAATTTTTGACGTCACTACGCATGCTATGTACAAAAGCAAGGATAGCAAAACGCTCTACACTACGTAGAACTTGAACACTTTCGGCAAATTTAAACTTTTTGATGTCTTCATGTGCTATTTCATGCAGGCACTGCAAAGAAATTTTCGCACTAACCTGAGGTACGTGGTTTTCATGCGATGGTTAACTTTTTCTAGTTTGGTCACGCAAGTAGTCACTTATATGACTCTAATTAACTACTTGCTGCAAGCAGGCTCATTATTTCAGGCTCATTTTTGAAGCATATATGCAAGCAACTAAGCGTAGTCGCATATGCATGTTAAATCTCAATAACTCAGGTTCTTTTTAGATCCTAATAGTATTTAGTCGGTCATATGGAAGTTACAAAACCAAAAATGAGGGCCCAGCCTTTCTTTCTTTCCTCTGTCTTTATGTGACGGTAGCTGTACTGCACTGCCTCCACTTTCCTTGATGACATACAACATCATGCACTTCAATTCATGACTTTTCTGAACCTCGCAATCTAGTTGGATGCTGGGCAATTTTACGTCAGTGCGCAATTTCTTTTAAAGAGACAATAAATTGCTGCCCTCAACGTTTATAACAAGAACCCATTGTCACCATTTAGTTGCCGGTTTATTATTAGCTGCGTTCATTTAATTCGTGCTTGACAGTGAACGAGTGACGGGGTGCGGTTTTTACAGGACATGCCTGAAGTCGGTTTTTTTCAAGAGGGTCCGGTGTGCATACTGCCAGAAAAATTCTGCCCGTCACTGCATCCGCTCCACGCGCAGGACCCAGACAACACTGAAATATCCTGAGGACATACTGAGGATGTTTTTTTGAGGACATTCTTTATCCTCAGGACATCCTCAAATGGTCCTCAAAATGTACTAGAAAGGTCCTCACGTCCGGCCTCAGGACATCCTCAGAATAGCCTCAAAAGGACAATTTCTGATGTTTTGAGTACATTCTGAGGAGGTTATAACTGGTCAAGCTGCATAAAAAAACGCGAAAAATTTGTGCAAATAATTTCTTCATTAAATTCCTCAGCTGCTTGCTGCCATTTGGTGTTATCCCGGTGTGCTTCACGGGCTCCTTTACTGCTCTTCTGAGCTGCGACTGTCTTCTGTGGTGCCTACAGAAATAGAGATGGAAAATCAGAGATGGAATATGCATTTATGAGGACACACATTTACAAAACCAAAACAAACATAGTAGAACACCGGAGCACAGGCAAATCATGTTATTATTTTGCATGTTGTGCATCCAAAAAGGAAATAATTCATGCAAATAATAAATACTTGCACATAAGTAAAGTGTATATTTGGGAAGAAAAGGCACACAAACATCCAGCCATATCAAGGTGTGTTGTTGGGCAAGCTGGTGAGATATTCAGAGGGAAAACAGTGCAAAAGAAAACACACAGGACAAGAAAGACAGACAAACTCGAGCGCTGACTAACAACTGAGTGTATTTAGTGCGAGAGCGAAATAAATACTTGGAAAAAATGACAAATGCGCAGGCGCAGGAAAGGAAAAAAAACAGCCATAGGTGAACTGGTCAGTCGATCATTTCGTTAAGCTATTCACTCCATTCCTCTTTACATTTATGTTTTCATAAAAGGACTCCGCACCAAAACAGGCAGCAAACAATACAAGACAAGCGCTTGTTCCTTCTCTCTTACTGCATGCTGTCTGTTTTGGCACTAGGTCCTTTTACGAAAATATGCACCAACTAGCCCCTCAGCAAGCATTACATTTCTGTTTCACACATTTCCTAAAGTAAAAAGAGAATTTCTCGTCTTTTGTGTACAAATGCCCCACTGACCTGAACCAGAAAACTGAGAAAACCCTCAGTAAAATTTAATAAAATCCCGCCGATAATTCTGTAGCACATAAATAGTACTGGCCAAGTTGAAATGCAATGATGAGAGATACTGCTTGAAAGCATCCATTTGGAGTTGGAAAAAGATAACATGCCACCCGCCATAGAAAAAGCCTTCCGCTTCTGCCACTGTGGCATAAACTCATGGTTTGTACAGTCAGTTATGCTGATATTTCTGAATGAAGGAGGGGAAAAATAATGGCATCGCGTTTAAAAAAGAGTTTCAAAGCTTTGCGTGAAACATTCTCTAGTGGCCAGGCACGCAGACTAGACAGTTGGATGCTCTATATATGCCAAGCATTGATGATCGGCATGGAGAGGAGTACAGGTCCTCGAGCTGAATGAACTTTCTTCCTACAACGCAAGGTGCTCCAGTTCGCAGATGTGCAAAGTTCTCGATGACAATTATAGATCCATCTTGCAGAATGCAGCAGCTGTCCTCTTGCCAGGGGCAAGGACTACACTGCCTGGCAGCTTCACTTTTTTGAACTGAGGCCCTTGACATGGAGCAATAAGGGGCCCAGACTCATGTTGTCCAGTGAGCAGTGGGAAGTTTGGCATCTGCATAGCCTCCTTCAGTACAGCTCCTTGCTGTGATAGTCTGTTAGAGAGCTGCTCAAGTGGTCGCTCTGGTTTTCGGAGCAGTCTTTTCAGAGCAAAAATGTGGTTCTCAAATGGGAACGCACTCCATGAATCCATTTGTGCCAGGTGTTCAACATCGGATGCCAGATGGCATAGTCCATGCACATTGTGCGAAGCATGCTCCTTGCCATATATCTTCGTAAAGCCTTTAACAAAATGGTTCAGAAGCTGCCCTGCATACTGCACTTCACTTTTTGTGCCATTAGGCATTGAAAGAATGGTAATAGCAACATGCAAAGCTAGAAAATTCTCATACATCTGTGATGGAAGAAGCGATGACAGGAGCACGGGTCCCCCATACAGCAAAAAGAAACGAAACTCTGTGGCCTTCCAGCGATCCAGATCTGTGAGGCTACGAGGCTTTCGGTTAAGTTCACAAGGAACAAACGGTGCGGCCTTGACATTTCTCACTGACAGTTCAATGCGGACTTTGCTGCCAAGCCTTATAGCTTTCGGGCCACGGAACCACAATACAAGCAATTTGTGCACC
The DNA here is from genome assembly GCA_030143305.2 of Amblyomma americanum. Classification (NCBI taxonomy): domain Eukaryota; kingdom Metazoa; phylum Arthropoda; class Arachnida; order Ixodida; family Ixodidae; genus Amblyomma; species Amblyomma americanum. Next base: position 56,664 of record JARKHS020029425.1, read on the forward strand.
ACGCCTAGGCAAACGAGGTGCATATAATCTAGCGGGACATCCCTCACAATGTCTATTGGCAGCTGCTCTACAATACTGCTTCCAGTATGATACTGCTCCTGCGACCTCTGCCTAAAACTGCAGTCAGTTCAGCTCACTGCTAATGTTTGGAAAACAGACTCTTCGTTCAATGTACGCACCCTTAACAGTGCACTTCGTGCAGCTGTAATAGCCCGTGTGGTTTTTGACTCACAAAACAAATGCCTTTGCAGGCGCATCACACACAATGGCTTTTAGCTTTACAGGTATTGTGAAAGCTTCAACAGCAATTCCTGTAGATAAAAGAACATTTAGCTCTTCAACAAAGCTGTATAGGAACTCATTTGCATCTCTCGGCTTGCTGTCACCGAAGAAAACACTCGTCACAAATGGTGCCGCATGCTTGAGGTTGCTTATGCGGCCGAGAATTGTCCAAAACTGGCCTCTAGAACTTTTCGATAATGGTAGGCCATCAATATGAAAAGTCAGATTCAGTTCCGGCGGCAGGTCTCGACACTGTCCCAGGATTTCCCGTATTCCTGCTTCTACACCGAAGTGGCGGTACTGGCCTTCCGAAATTTCGGAAAGTTCATTCGATTTTTTCGGTGTCTGTAGCAGCGCTCTCGCCGATGATGGGAGAGAAGAAAAACACTTGTGGCTGCGGAGCACTTTCAAAAGTGACGTGACAGCAGCATGCGACGACCCAGACTCCACTGCCCAAGTTTGAAGCTGGTGGCGGGAAGTCGCTACGTCCTCGTCAGCGCGTTCATGATCGGCTTCGTAATCAAACCTGCCGTCAACCTGAGGACAAAGGTCCTGATCGGAGCTTAAATCTACAAAAACCGATGAGGTCCCAGCTTCAGCATCTTGACTTGTGGGGTCTGGGGTCGGCACATCCTCAGTATCGGGCACAAAACGTTCGGTCACACACACATCACGCTGAAGCTGGCTGCACAGTTCTGACAATGGATCAGCACCAGCTTCGGCACACGCGGGGAGCTGCAGGCTAACGTCAACCCGTCTTTTCCTAGTGCGGCGAAACTTTCGCGCACGACTTTCCGTTGACATCGTGCAAATCTAAAAGGCGTCACTCACTTTTCTGAGAGGCATCCATCGCGGAATAACACGCACGTGCGAGTAGCGTGCGTGCTTCGCCGTCCCGGTAATCGATCACGACGTTGCGGATGCAGGCTTGGCTTGGCTTAAACGAGAAGCGGCAACACACGGTAATGATGATGTTGATCTTGCGATGCTATGTTAAGAGGCAATAAATATTGCGGAACGATTGACTTTGTGAAAAAGAACATTTTTTACTGAAATAAAAAACACTAATTTGCCTACCCAGCAACACACAGACGGGCCCCCGGATTCAAGCCAGCTTTCCGTGATCGGGCTAAAATCGTGCTCCTTCGCCAAAGGAAAAGCTAGCGGCATTGCGTACAACACGTAGCCTTGCATGAAGGAAAACGATTTGCAGAAGCTTTAATTGTGCGCGATAGCGTCGTCACATGAAAAAAACGGCAATAACAACTACGGTAGACCAGAACTCATCGATTTTCTCAGGACATGAACCAGCAGCGATGCGGGTGGCTGAATACGGCGTTGCACGAGCCTTACCGGAACCGCACCTCAAACTTTTTTCTCTGTCATTGGCACGCAGCAAGCGTTCTCTGGGCTGCAGTTAGAACCAGCGTGCATGCGCGGTAGTCACCTAAACGCGGTGGTTTCTCTCGTTTCCGCGTGCAGCAATTAGCGGTCTAAGCGCGCTGTCGTTGAAAAAAACCACGCATACTGTCAATGGGATAAAACTTCAGAGCGCCGTCGCAGTAATGCATCACAAATAAAACTTAATGGAAGTAAATGCTTAGAAATCAAATTTCACACACACACACACACACACACACACACACACACACACACACACACACACACACACACACACACACACACACACACACACACACACACACACACACACACACATATATATATATATATATTGTAACGGGGGGTTTGTTACGAGGTACTGGGGCGACGGGAACGGCAACGGCAGCAGTCTGGGATCAGATCGGCAAAAGACACACAAGCGTAGCGCTGGCAAAAACTCTCGAGAACACTGTCACCTCGTCTTCGTCTTCTCAAATCATCCGACGCATCTCCTTTAGCCTTACAATCACCCCGGGGACAAGAGGAGCCATCCTGGCGACTTAGGATGATGGCAAGACGGCGGGGTCGTAGTAGGGCTTGAGGCGCTGGACATGAACGGTCTCCCGTCCTCGGCGGCGGAGATCAGGAGACGGCGTGAGGGGTTCCACGATATAATTAACCGGAGAGGTGCGCTCCAGCACACGGTAGGGACCATGGTACTTCGCAAGAAATTTTGAGGAGAGACCGGGAGTTCCTGAAGGGATCCAGAGCCACACAAGTGCACCAGAAGTGTAGTTCGGTGGGGTTTGGTCTTGGTCGAGGCGGGAGCGCTGGCGATGCTGGGTGTCAGTGGTGAGTGACCGGGCAATTTGGCGGCAGGCTTCGGCGTGTTGCGCGGCGTCGGAAACAGGCCGATATTCGGATTCATCAGGGCGGTAAGGGAGGATAGTGTCGATAGTAACAGAGGGTTGGCGGCCGTAAAGTAGGAAGAAAGGAGAGAATCCGGTGGTAGACTGCGTAGCGGTATTGTACGCATAAGTAACGTACGGAAGGACGAGATCCCAATTCGTGTGGTCAGAAGCGACGTACTTGGAGAGCATGTCTCCGAGTGTGCGGTTAAATCGCTCAGTGAGGCCATTGGTCTGCGGATGATAGGCGGTGGTAGTTCGGTGAATCGTGTTGCACTCTTTGAGAAGCGCCTTCACCACCTCAGATAAGAACACGCGGCCTCGGTCACTGAGCAGTTCACGAGGTGCACCGTGGCGAAGGATGAGTCGGTGCAAAATGAAGGAGGCGACGTCCGTCGCTGTGGCAGCCGGAAGGGCAGCAGTTTCGGCATATCGTGTAAGGTGATCCACCGCTACTATAGCCCAACGGTTGCCGTCTGCAGTGTATGGAAGCGGACCGTATAAATCAATGCCAACGCGGTCGAACGGGCGTGGAGGGCATGGTAACGGCTGCAGCTCAGCAGCAGAACGATGGGGAGGTGTCTTGCGACGTTGGCAGGGAATGCATGCGCGCACGTACTTCATGATAAAGGTGTACATTCCGCGCCAGTAGTAGCGTAGCCGTATGCGGGTGTAGGTCTTGAAAACGCCCGCGTGACCGCTGTGGGGGGCAGCATGAAAGTATGCGCATATCTCCGAGCGTAAGTGACGTGGAATAACGAGCAGCCACTTGCGACCTTCGGAGTTGTAGTTACGGCGATAAAGTAGGGTGTCACGGATCGCAAAATGGGCAGCTTGGCGGCGGAGCGCACGTGACGGTGAAGCAGCCGTCGGGTTGGCGAGAAAGTCGAGAAGGGAAGCGATCCAGGGATCCATGCGTTGCGCTGAAGGCATGTCGCTGAGGCGAAGCAAGGGCAGAGAAGCGTCGGAGGGGGAAAGGCTGGCGATCTCGGCTGGAAGGGGGCAGCGTGACAGTGCATCGGTGTCTTGATGCTTGCGGCCGGTGCGATACACGACGCGGATATCATATTCTTGCAAGCGAAGGGCCCACCTAGCGAGGCGGCCGGAGGGGTCTTTCAGGTTGCAAAGCCAACAGAGCGCATGGTGGTCGGTCACAACGTCAAAAGGGCGCCCATAAATGTACGGTCGAAACTTCGCGAGGGCCCATACAATCGCCAAACACTCTGTTTCAGTTACGGAGTAGTTGCGTTCTGCTGGTGTGAGTGTGCGGCTAGCATAAGCAACGACGTATTCGTCAAAGCAGGTTTTCGTTGGGCGAGGACAGCGCCGAGGCCAACAGCGCTGGCGTCCGTGTGAACTTCGGTAGGAGCGGCCGAGTCGAAATGGCGCAGAATGGGCGGCGCCGTGAGGAGACGGCGCAAGGTGGTGTATGCGTCGTCGCACGCTGGAGACCACAGTGATAAATCCGCACTTCCAGACAGCAGTTGAGTCAAAGGCGCAGCAATGGACGCAAAGTTGCGAATAAACCGGCGGAAATATGAGCACAAACCCAGGAAGCTGCGCAGGTCTTTGATGGAGGTAGGTTTGGGAAAGTCAACCACAGCACGAAGTTTCGCTGGGTCGGGACTGACGCCCTGCTTAGAGACAACATGACCTAAGATGGTTAATTGACAAGCGGCAAAACGGCATTTTTTTAAGTTCAGCTGCAGGCCGGCGTCAGAGAGGCAGGTCAAGACGTGCTTCAAACGGGAGAGGTGGGTGTCAAAGTCCAGGGAAAAGACCACAATGTCGTCGAGGTAGCAAAGGCATGTCTTCCACTTAAGTCCGCGCAAAATGGTGTCCATCATCCTCTCAAAAGTCGCGGGGGCGTTACAAAGCCCGAAGGGCATCACCGTAAATTCATACAAGCCATCCGGTGTCACAAAGGCGGTTTTGGGGCGATCGGCTTCTTTCATAGGAACTTGCCAGTACCCGGAACGCAAATCAAGAGATGAAAAGAGTTCGGCCCCTTGCAAAGAGTCCAGAGCGTCGTCTATGCGCGGGAGGGGATAGACATCTTTGCGCGTAATCTTATTAAGGCGGCGGTAATCTACACAGAAGCGTATGGAGCCATCCTTCTTTTTGACGAGCATCACAGGCGACGCCCATGGGCTGCTTGAGGGCTGTATGACGCCGCTCTGGAGCATCTTGTCGACTTGGTCTTCAATAACTTGGCGCTCGGCGACAGACACACGATAGGGACGTTGTCGCAGCGGTGCGTGGTCACCTGTGTCGATGGCATGGGTGACAGTGGAAGTTTGGCCCAAGGAACTTTGATGTGAGTCAAATGATGAGCGAAACTGATTAAGTAAAGTGAGAAGCTGTGCCCTTTGCGGCGCTGGAAGGTTGTCGTCGATGGAGCGAAGGAATGCTTCGGTTGAGGAGGGATCGGGCGCAGCAGTAGGTGGGCTGAGCGCGGCTATGGAGAGGTGCGGCGCGTCGTCCGTCTCTTCGCGGATGAGCAGAGACGCGAATGGTTGTACCGTGCCGAGACATTCACCTAGGCGCAAGGCGTTGGGGAACGAGAATGGGTTAGACACGAACAGTACGGAGAGGCCAGCGGATATAGTCAGTACAGCGTATGGCAGAGGCAGACACTTGCGGTGCAGAAAGATAGGGGACGGAGTGAAGAGGACAGTGTCGTCGCGAAGAGGGCCGCAAGAGAGGGGTACGAGGACGGAAGAGCAGGGAGGCAGGTCAATGTCTTCGGCAACTAGGGCCTTAACACAGGCACCAGGAGGGGCAGTGTCCAAGACAGCTTCGGGCAGGTGAGAGAACTCGACTTCAGCTCGAGCACAATCGATGATAGCAGCATGGCGCGATAGGAAATCCCAGCCCAGGATAACAGCATGAGAACAGCAGGGCAGTACGACGAATTCGACGGCATAAATGGTCCCCTGGATTACAACGCGAGCGGTACACGCTGCTGACGGCTGGATGTTCTGAGCGCTGGCGGTGCGCAGTGAGAGTCCAGCAATTGGCGTCCTTACTTTTCTTAAAGAACTACACAGCTTTGCGTCCATGACGGAAACGGCAGCACCAGTGTCGACAAGCGCCATGACAGAAACGCCGTCGACGGAAATTTCAATGAGGTTAGCGGCTGACGGATGAGGCCTTTCGAAGTTCGTTGTGGACGCAGTTCTCGCCTCAGGAACTGCGGCGCCTAGTTTTCCTCCTGGTTAGCGGTGGGGCGACGTCGCATAGGCGAAATAGACCGGCGTCGTGGAGAAGAGGGCCGGCGGCTGGAGAGGGTAGAACGGTCCGGCGAGGAAGTACGACTTTGCGGCGGCGCAGCTGGTACAGAGTACTGACTCGGTGGGGGCCAGTACCCAGGAGCTTGGGGAGGAATTTCCGCGTCCGGGAGACGACGGCGGCAATGCCGAGCTACATGACCTGGGAGACCACAAAAGAAGCAAATCGGCCGATTGTCCGTTGTGCGCCAGGAATCGCTGACCCTTGGAGTAGGTCGTCGGTAAGCCACTGGCCCTCGCAAATGCGCCGGAGGCGCACTATAGATTGGCGGCTGCGGTCTTGCTACGACATCGGCATATGTCACTGGAGCCGCGACAGGAGGCGGTCTCGCGACGGCTTCGGCATATGTGAGCGGAGCCGCCACAGGTTGTGGTCTGGCGACAACGTCAGCGTATGTCAGCGGAACCGTGACAGGTGGTGACGGATGAGCCGGTGGAAGAGCCTCAGCAACTTGCTCTTGAATTGTATGTCGGAGCGCTGGAGTCAGATATGATGGTCGGTCGTGAGCGCTCGGCAGAAAGGAAAGTTGACGTGCCACTTCTTCCCGCACGAAGTCTTTAATCTGCTGTAGCAGCGAGGGGTCAGGAGCAGGCGTGAGCCCAGCGAGCGACTCAACCTGCTGTGGCCGCTGGCGTGTCAGAATCCGCTGCTTGCGCAACTGCTCAAAGCTTTGACACAGCGTGACGACTTCAGCAACGGTACGCAAGTCGCGCGCTAGAAGCATCTGAAAAGCGTCGTCATCGATGCCTTTCAAGATGTGTTGGATCTTGTCGGCTTCCGACATACGAGCGTTGACCCGCTTGCACAAGTCGACGACATCTTCAATGTAGCTAGTGAAGCTTTCACTAGCCTGCTGAGATCGTTCACGCAATCGCTGTTCGGCTCGGAGTTGCCTGACAGCCGGTCGACCAAATACGTCTGCAAATTTAGTCTTAAAAATGGACCAGGTTTGAATATCTGCCTCATGGTTGCGATACCAGAGGTTAGCCACACCGGCGAGATAAAAGATGACGTTGTTTAGCTTCGTCACATCGTCCCATTTGTTGTATACGCTCACCCGCTCGTACGATGTGAGCCAATCTTCCACATCGTTCTCGTCAGTCCCGCTGAAAATGGTCGGGTCCCGTTGACGAAGAGAGCCGGCACAGATGACAGCCTGGCCCACTTGTACGGCCTGGTGTTGGACGTCCTCAGGCATCGTGCGCGCCGGGAGAGCACGACTACGGAGCTCCAGGGCCGATGTTTTTACCCGGCTCCTCCACCAAATGTAACGGGGGGTTTGTTACGAGGTACTGGGGCGACGGGAACGGCAACGGCAGCAGTCTGGGATCAGATCGGCAAAAGACACACAAGCGTAGCGCTGGCAAAAACTCTCGAGAACACTGTCACCTCGTCTTCGTCTTTTCAAATCATCCGACGCATCTTCTTCTTTAGCCTTACAATATATATATATATATATATATATATATATATATATATATATATATATATATATATATATATATATATATATATATATATATATATATATATATATATATATACATATACAAGCATTATTTTTCTGATAATTTTCATGCATGCGTGTTCACAAACTTATGTCCTCAAAATGACATTTTGAGGACCACGAAGCCGCTGGTATGACCTGAGAACATCATTCTGCGAACGTTCTGAGGACAATCCAACCTGGGACATTATGAGCACATATTGAGGATGTTTTAGAGGCCCCGAGGACGTTTGGACCATTTGAGGACGTCCTCAGGATGTTTGGTGTTGTCTGGGGAATGTGCACAGCCCTGTTGTTTACCTTGATTCGCAACAATAAACAACAGCAGCTGGTGTTGTCGGAGAAGGTCACGCACAATATCGTTACGGTACCTGCGGCCTCCTGGTCAGTTGAGGGCTTGGCGAGGTTTTCGGCGTCCTATAGGCCAGAGCCTCGATATTGAGTTCGACAAATACGCTGGGAGGCCATCGAATAACTGAGCTGCTGCGTTCGGCTTGAGCTTCGAGCTTCGTGATGGCACCCTTGACAGCTCATTTACTGACACGAACGACGTCACTCACGCACTTTCATGTCGGTTTCACAAACAAGGACATGCGTGGAGTCGACGCGCAAAAAAAAATCCTTTTTTTATCTATCCCATGGTGTGGCCTGTTTCCTCAACTGACGCAGTTCGGTGTCAGTGCAAATAAAAAACAGCTTTTCCTGCACTTCTCTCTAGCCTAATGCCAGCCGGGTGCACAACAGGTGCTCGGCATCCTTCACGGCGAACTGACATGACCACAACACGCCGATTGAACCGGAAAACAGTAAGCGATATTTCACTCCCTGCCTTCTGTCGGTGCCCTTAAGGCCGACCTTTAAAAAGCGCAAAATCCTGCGAATAGCGCGAGAGCTTCGAGCACGCGGCGCGGAAACCAGCTGTTCGCTCCTAATCTAACTTGGTTAGACATTAGATACAGTAAGCATTTAGATACCCCAATTAGATACCGCGTACCGCACCCCGCCACTTCCCATGCGCAGCTCGTCCTGAGAGCGCCAGATGGCGCCACGTTTCCGTCAGCAGCACGCCCGCCGGCCGCGTCCGGACAAATCAGCGCGTGCACAGTGGCGGGGCACTACACGCAGAACTGGTTGTTGTCCCCGCCCTCCGCAATGGCCGCCGCCACAGGTCTTCGTCCCGAATGAAACGCATTTCATCTGAAAAAAATTTCTGCTGTTTAAGTACTGCTGAACCTGGTTAGAGAACGAAAGCTGTGGTGCATTTGGAAAGTGGACGCGGCTTGACGTCTGTAACGTTGAGTGCGTTCCGCACACTGGATAGGCAGTTCGGCCACCCTGCCACCCTATCAGGTGGTAGTTAAATTAATGGTTCATCGCGAGAGATTTGTCACCCAATGAACACTGCCGCCTATTCTACCACCTATTCTACCGCCCTCTATTGAGGAATCGAAACGCCAAGTGGTGCGACACCATGGTGGACCACATATGGTAAAGCTTATAGCCACACTTGAACTCTGGCTCACTTGAAGGTCAATTGGGAACCCACAGCGAAATTGGCTTTACATAGCGTAGTGAAGATTTCACTTCAAAAGCTGCTGACGCCAAGCGTAGAGCGATGGCTTCTCAAGTGAAAGGAACGATATTTTTTCTCTCATAAGTGACTCAGGGGATTTCTTGTTATAATGCAAATAGGGTAAAAAGGCTTAGAAACACTCTTCTCACATTAGTTGCGATGCGGAAGCATTTACAGTATTCAAAAGGGAGTAAATACGGTCTGACAATCTACGTTTACAAGCCTGTTCGTGGCATTTCGTCTCTGGTACAAAACGTTTGCTCCCGCCGGAGTGTGTCGAACAACTTTGAGGACAATGCCAGGTGTGTGGCTGATGTGAATTTTTTTTTATTGCGGCAGTGTGTCTGCTGGCATAAAGTATTATCAACAAATATAGATACACATTGGACTCTCGAAAGAAGTCCAGTAACGTCCGGTGGGGCGGCCAACAATTCGGTCTTCTAAATCCGGTGGACGGCTGATTTGAAGCTAACGTTCGTAAGGTTAACGTGAAGGAAAAGCTTACGCGGGATATATAAACAAACTCCTGCGACAGCAGCCAAGATACATAACAGCCGGTGAAGGCAGCACTTCGCCTCGGCTGCTATTCAAACATATAGAGGGCACGATGCCGGCTCCCACCGCGCTTTTTTTACGCGATTTTGTCTGCTATTGGTCTAATGCGTTGCCCGGTTCTTCTGTGTCCGGCAGCTAGTGTCAGCATTGAGAGTATCGCTGCGACGACTACACACTGCAGCCGGTCAGTCGCACCCAAATGCTGTGTGCGCCGGCGGCGTTCACACCTTGAATTCCTCGCATGGAGGACTGTGCGACGAATTCGCAGCAGCGCACCGCGCAGCCCTTTTCGTCCTTTGTAGGTCGTAGTTTAGAGGATACCTTGCGCCATGGCCCGGTCGATCTTCGCAGCGTACAGAGCTCTCCCATAGCGTTAAGGCAGAGCTTCATGACCAGTCAAAATATTGAAGGGCTCTGGTTCAACTACAGGCGTTCCTTCGCCACAGGTGTAAGTAAAAAGTCTAGGAGTTATTTCATTTTTCGCGGAAATATTATTAAGAAAATACTATAGTACACTATATTCTTACTGCGCAGCAGTAAACATGTCAACATTGTAACATAATGACGTACATAGGTAGAGAGTAGCTGGAAAGAATAAAAACAACTTTAAAACAGGAAAACTACCCTGGCCGTAATGAAGGTGCCCGCCGCGGTGGCTCAGTGGTTAGCGCGCTCGGCTACTGATCCGAAGTTCCCGGGTTCAAACCCGACCACGGCGGCTGCGTTTTTATGGAGGCAAAACGCTAAGGCGCCCGTATGTTGTGCGGTGTCAGTGCACGTTAAAGATCCCCAGGTTGTCGAAATTGTTCCGGAGCCCTCCACTACGGCACCTATTTCTTCCTTTCTTCTTTCAATCCCTCCTTTATTCCTTCCACTGAGCCACCGCGGCGGGTTTAGTGGCGGCGGTGACTCAGTGGAAGGAATAAAAGAGGGAGTGAAAGAAGAAAGGAAGAAATAGGTGCCGTAGTGGAGGGCTCCGGAACAATTTCGACAACCTGGGGATCTTTAACGTGCACTGACATCGCACAACACACGGGCGCCTTAGCGTTTTTCCTCCATAAAAACTCTAAGGCGCCCGTGTGCTGTGCGATGTCAGTGCACGTTAAAGATCCCCAGGTGGTCGAAATTATTCCGGAGCGCTCCACTACGGCACCTCATTCTTCCTTTCTTCTTTCACTCGCTCCTTATCCCTTCCCTTCCGGAGCGGTTCAGGTGTCCAACGTTATGAGACAGATACTGCGCCATTTACTTTCCCCCAAAACCAATTATTATTATTATTCCTTCCCTTACGGCGCGGTTCAGGTGTCCAACGATATATGAGACAGAAGATACTGCGCCATTTGCTTTCCCCAAAAACTAACTAACTATATATATATATATATATATATATATATATATATATATATATATATATATATATATATATATATATATATATATATATATATATATATATATATATATATATCTTACGGCGGGGGTCGTTGAGGATTCCCAGCAAGTCGAAATTATACCGGAGCCCTCCACTACGGCACCACTTTCTTCCTTTCTTCTTTCCCTCCCTCCTTTTCCCTTCTTTGTCGACGCAGTTCAGGTGTCCGCCGAGATGTCAGACAGATACTACACCATTTCCTTTCCAAACAACCAATTTTCATTCTCTCATTTTCCTCAACGAAGCTGCACAAAAAGGACATCAGCGCTTGCAGCGCTATTTTGATTGGCATAAGGTAAACAGAAAATGTGAAAGGTACACTCCCAAGGAAGTACTCTCATAGGGTGTGGAGATGGCAGCACCCTAGCGATGCTAATACACAAACCTCACGGCTACAAATGTGGCAACGGCATGCCCTCATACTCTTGAGGCTTTTGAGTCACCATATCTTAACCCACAATTAGCAGTTTTCTGCCAGCGACAGATAAAGTTCAGTGAAAAGGAACAAATGGCCATGGTGGGTGGAAAATATTAATGGTGCAAACAAGAAACGTAAAATAAAACAAATGCAGCACAAAAACAAAAACTAAGCAAAATATATAGCTACGAAAGTATATTCACCATAGTTCGCAGTCACTGTACCTTTCAATAGGATGCACATAGCTCGCGCTGAATGAGAACAAGTTCGGTGACACTTGCTCTGGAAGTGGGCTCAAACAAAATGTGTCGGAAAATTTTTCGGCACATGTTTCATCTAAGTTAAATATATGATGTCCTTCATCTGCCCGGTACTGTGATTATTCGGAGTGCTATCTGTGTGTTACCGCCATTCCTGGTAATTTCAGACAGAAAAGGAAAGAATTGTGCTCTACCATCAAATATACAAACCTCCGAACCTTGAACAGCCACACAAATTCTTTCAAGCGAGGCAGTACTTCACTACTCACAGTTGTCCACCTTGCACTGACTGCAGTAAAGTAAATCCACACTGACTCACTGTAACACTGACACTTCTCATGGGCGCTAACAGCAGAGTGCGTCCAATAACTATTACGGCTTACTCAGGGTCACGTGAAAATGGAGTCGTGCGGACGTACAACCGGAGGCCTGCAAAATAGAACAAAGCGGTGCAATTCTGCATTTGTTTTGAAGCGCAACTGCAACAGCCGCTGTGACAGCTCCTCCACCGCTACATGCATTATTGCGTATCCGGATGTCTGTGTCATGCAGCTGAGAGCCGAAGCTTTTACCGAGGGTCAACAACGCCAGCCCAATCTCCTGCTGCAAACAAGGTCACGCTATCCAGTACAACTTTCACCTTTTCCAAACGTCATCTGGCACTTCATATTACGATCCGCGGCAAAAAAGTGTCAGAATTCACGGTGAAAGCTGCAAAATCGAACAAACTGAAAAAGGTCACTCTGTTGATCGTGTTTTTTTTCCAAATTTGTGCAGAATTCTTGTTTGTATTGCAAAGTTCGTTGCTCTTGTGTATCCATCGGATGCCAGGGTAGAGCATAACAGTTATTTAATGACGCAGTGCCCTTTTATATGGGGAAGACAATGTGATCCGCCGACCGCTGCTTGCGTGGCTGATAAGAAATGTTTATCGAAATGCACTATCAGTAAGTACATACCATATCAGTATACAACAGTTGCCACCTGCGTCCGACCTTATCATGTAAAAAAGGCTCTCGAAAAGATCCACCAGGTTATTAATTCGTAATGTACCCTTACAAAAATGGTCTATAGACGGTTTATCGACTTCTTATAGACACTACTGTCTTCCTATAGATATTTCTTTTTGTCTATTCATAGTCTGTAGACAATCTATAGACAAAAGTCTACTAAAAGTGTATGACCATACATCTATAGAGTGTGTATAGACTGTCCATAGAATTTGTATTGCCTATCGGCTGTTATTTACGGTTTGTCTATAGAGAGCCTACGTAATTTATTGACAAAAGTCTATGGAAAGTCTACACACTGTCTAAACCGAATTTTTGTAAGGGTAAGGCTGTACACAGACGCTAGACGACAAAAACAGCGCGTACATGCTCCAGAAGAATGCAGTTTTTCATTAAGGAGGAAAATAAGACTGCTTTTCCTTTTAGATTAAGCACAGGCGAAGGTGATATGATGATTTGAGAGGTTATTTCTCTACATTTTATTTCTCTATAATAATAAATAAGCTTACTTTTCAAACGTGCCAAATAAGGATATTTACGTGTTTGGGGTATAACTAACAATTTCAGGCAATTCATATTTATCAGAGTCAGAACGGAACTTTCCGCAACATGGCAGCAAAGCTGTGGGGTTGTGCGTATGCACTAAACTTCTCACTCAAATAGTGGATTTCCCATTGAGCTGATATTTCTATTAGTGTCACTTACTAAACTTTATCGAAGATATGTGCATATAGCTAGTGTAATGAGGCACACCACGCGATTCAACGATGACAAAGAAGACTGAAAGACAAAGAATCGAAAACGTCGAAGGAGCGATTCAAAACAAGGCACTCGAAAGAACGGCCGCGTTTGCTGCTTGATCGCTTTTGCAATAGATAGTAATAAAGGTTAGCTGGCGCGATAAGAATCTTAGGGTATCAAGCTGCAAAAAACATGATTTAAATGGTTAAACGCGTTAAATATGATACACTTTAATTAATCTGCAGTTCGTTTAAAGCATTTCTTTCGTTGTCAAAGCTAAAACATGTAACAAATCTACAAGTTCAAGTGAAAAGCGGTGTGTTCATTGCTCAACAGAATACAATGTTTTTTCCTGTTCAATTTTTATGCAGGTATGAACTTGCCTCCACATAAACTTTTTTTAATGTGGCCCCTCTTCCGCCTGTCACCTGCTCTGGCGCCTCGCGTCAACGCGACCCCCTATCTTCAGTGGCAGGACTGATGGTCTGCCTACGAACGGGTGAGTGGGCACAAGTGGGATGACACTCTCAGGCTTAACAACGTCATATTCTACTTACCTGGCATCGCCTATCTGGCACCGGAACCATAAGTAGGACATCACCGTATGACCCGCATTCAAGACCCTCTCTCTTGAAGCATTCGGCCGCCCTGCCGTTCGCAAACTTCGTGTTGAGTAGCGTCTATGCTGGCGAGCTCAGCAGGCAGGAGAAAGATTCACAAGTTACACCGAGGACATCGTGCACTTATGCAAACGCTTCAGCCCGACTGTGGTGGAAGCATATAAGATTCGGCACGTCTTGAAGGGCATCGAGGATGGCGCCTTCAACATGCTGAGTGATAAGAGTCGCACTATCATCACGACGGTCTACGAACTCTGCCAAAGCTTTTGACGAGCTACGCAAGCAGCGTGTTTTGGTTCGCCACCAGGCTGACGCGTCGCTTGCAGGACAGGTCACAGACCTCGATCCCTCTTGCCTGTCTGCCGAAATCAGGAAGTTTGTGCACGAGGAGGTCACGGGGAGGAGGTGCCCTGTCCACCTCGGAACAATCCTCAATCTTTGCGCCGCATCTCAGGCACAAAATAGAGCGGCAGATCTCGGAAGCTCTCCTTTCTGGCAATCCTCCAGCTCCTGTCGCTGGCCCGTTGCAGGTTTCCTGAGGCCGCCCTCACTCCGCTTGCCCCCACCGCTGCGTCGCTGAGCTACTCCGAACCCTTCGCGCAGCACCATATTCTGGCGGCACCTGGCAGCTACGCCGAACTCGTGCTTCGCGCAGCCCCCCGCCCCCCCCCCCCCCCCGGCATATGCGTATCCTTCGCCCCTAGTGCGCTCACCACGCACCTTTGCTAGACCTTCGCCGCCATTCGCAGTTCCATGGCGCACATCGCACATCTTTGCCGACACCGCACGCCGCTGTCCGCCGCTCCAGCACCTGCGATGTCCTATTCTGCACCTCAGTTGCGAGTTCCGCCGGGGCCGCCGCCAGGGTCATCTGATCATCAGGCCTTCCCGTCCCGTCGCTCACTTTCCCCTCGTCATCGCTCCATTTTGTACATGCGCCGCCGATCTCCCTCTGCCCAGCCGGGAAACTAACCGCCGCAGTTCTCGAGGCACGGGCTGCGTACCCGTCCTAGCATAAAAGGCCTCTTTTCCCTGCGAACGTTATTGCAGTTATCGTTGCAGGTGTTTTGACGCTTGCTTTCGTTGACGCTGGTGTCGCCGTACCTGTCATGACTCAAAAAGTCTGCCGCTTCTCTTAGCAAGGTGACGACGCCTCTTTCCGGCCTTTCGCGGCGTACCGCCAACACAGTATCTCCAGCAGACAGCTCTCTTCACCGCTCCGGTTATAATTTCCAACGCTCTGTACTTTATTGAATTAAGCGCCTTCTCCACTTGTGCTCATGACGCAATTCTCGGCTGAGAATTCCTGTCCCAGCATCATGCCGTGACTAATTGCGCCCGCACTCAGGTCCAACTCTCCGTGCCGTGCGTTCTGCCATGCGATAGCGTGCTGACGAGACGGGTGCTCGTGCTGTTACAAAGCTCCTCGTCACTCAGGATAGCACAATCCCACCCGTCAGCGCTGTTCTCGTTCCCATCTCTGCCACATCTGCCGCCTTGCAAGGGTGGTCAAACAGGCTAGTTGTTAGCTCATATTTGGAAAAAACAGTGCACCTTTAGACACGGACCGTCTGTCTCTGTCCGTGTCTAAAGGTGCGCTGTTTTTCCAAACATCTGCCGCCGACGCCATCGTTTTGTTTTGCGCTATGACATTGTTTCCCGCCGCCGTCACGTATCGCTGCCCTTCGCGCAGCTTCACCTCCGCAATGGTAGCAGCACACTTCTGGTGGCCAATGCCATAGTCCTTCGATGAGTTTAAGGACTATGCCAATACTCTCTCGTCTCCTGCCACATTGCATCGTGGGGAGTGCGCTGGCCGCATTGAGCCCGTGGACTTACTCTTTAACCTTGACGCGGTCGAACAATCGCCTGCTTGCCAAGTCACATGTACAGCAATTTCGGCCAAAATATTTTGAAAACTAGAAAATTGTAAGATAGCTTTACTGTATATAGTTGAAGGTAGTGGTCTATACATCTGATATGTAGCAATATCTCATTTTAAAATGTTCCAATTGGTAGCCACGAACTGTTAAGACTGCCATAGAAAAGCAATGGTTAACGCTCTTGACGACAACAAAAACGGCAACAGAAAAAAAGTTCAAGACTGCCGTCGAGTGATCCACAGACATGTTGATTGTTATAGTGAATTCTTACACTCGATCAAAAGCTCGTGTTCATATATGGTTTCCCGTTCAAAAATGCCTTTCTGCAGAATTGCTGGGTATGTGATGCCTTGGCCCCTACTCGTGTGGCTTCCGACCCGCTACAGCGTGATATTTTCAACCGTTCTGCTGACAGCGCCCTCGAAGTGTGCCTCCGAGAGAAGTTCCTTGGCCTGCTGCACCATTTACGATCCTCGTTCGACACGCCGCAAGCTTCCCTGGGCCGTACAACGACCGTCTCTGATGACATCGACACCGGCCCTCACAAACCGAACCGTGTGTCACCTACCGAGCGCCGTGTCATCGCCAAACAAGTCGACAGCATGCTCCACCACGTTGTTGTTCAGGAATCCAGTAGTCTCTGGGCGTCCCCTGATGTTCTTGCGAAGAAAGATGTGGGTCTATTTGCTTCTGCGTGGACTATCGCCGCCTCAAACAAAATTACGCGTCGAGATGTGTATCCACTCCAGCGCATCGACGATGCCTTAGACTCTTTGTAAGGCACCGAATTCTTTTTTTTCTCTTGATTCACGCTCTAGGTACTGGCTGGTTCCCATGGCTGCTGCTGATCACGAGAAGACGCCTTCGTCACCCCGGGCGGGCTCTACGAATTCAACGTTGCGCCATTCTGCCTCTGCAACGCCCCAGCGACGTTCGAATGCATGATGGACAACGTGCTGCGTGGCTTCAAGTGGAATATCTGTCTCTGTTATCTGGACGACGTCGTCCTCTTCTTTCCTGATTTTTCCACTCATCTCAGTCGTGTCCGCCAGGTCTTGACCTGCCTTACACACGCCTGCCTTCACCTAAACATGAATAAATGTCGCTTCGGTGCCCGTAAGCTCACCATCCTCGGCCACATCGCGCGTAAAGGTGGAGTTCTATCGGATCCTGACAAGCTGCAAGCCGTTGCTGCTTTCCAAAGCGAGCTCTCTCAAAGACCTGCGCATCTTCGTGGGCCTCTGCTCCTACGCCCACCGTTTTATCCGGAATGTCGCTACAATCATAGCCCCGATAGCACAGGTCTTGAATGGTCGCACTAACACCTCTTGGACACGTGCCGGCCTGCGACGACGCCTTCGCGACGCTCCGCCATGTTTTGACTTCAACGCCCATACTTCATTATTACTATCCCGCTACTCCAATGGAACACGTACCACACCAATGCCAATGGTGTCGGCCTCGGTGCGGTCCTTGCCCAGCG
Source organism: Amblyomma americanum (assembly GCA_030143305.2). Lineage (NCBI taxonomy): Eukaryota > Metazoa > Arthropoda > Arachnida > Ixodida > Ixodidae > Amblyomma > Amblyomma americanum. The sequence continues at coordinate 74,010 of JARKHS020029425.1, forward strand.
TAAGCCTGTCTTTTCCGAATACGTCGTCGCCTATGCCAGCCGTGCTATTGCAAAAGTGGGCTACTCCGTTGATGAAAAAGAATATTTGGCAATCGCCTGGGCCATGCCGAAGTTCCGCCGTTGTATGGCCACATCTTATATATGGCTCCAGACCCCCATGCCCTTGCTGGCTCGCTTCTCTCAAAAATTCGTCGGGAAATCTCGGCCGTTGGGCCTTGAGGCTTCAAGATTCTAGCATCCGTGTCCTGCACCGCTCGGGCCCCAAGCACTCTGACACTGACGCTCTCTCTCTCTCTCTAGGTCGCCGGTGCCGTCGGCTGCACTCACTGTTCCCATGCCCGACCCTTCACTCACCACCGTCATTATCTCGGATATGCCCTCCGAGCAGCGACGCGACCCTTGGATTTCTTCCTTGCTCAATAGCCTCTGCGCCCCTATCAAGGCTCCACATTATTGGGCCCTCCACCGTTAAGCTTCTCATTTCTCCGTGCGGGACGGTCTTCTTTACCGCCGCAACTACAACTCCGAGGGCAGAAAATGGCTACTGGTCATCACACGCCATCTCCATCCGAAGTTTGTGCCAGTCATCACGCTTACCCGCAAAGCGCTCATGTTGGCGTCCAGAAAATCTATCATCGGCTTTGTCAGCGCTACTACTGGCATTGCATGCATAATTTTTTAGTCGTCACCTTCGCTCGTCCACTGCCTGTCAGCAACGCAAGGCATCACCTTGTCGCTCGCCGGCCCGGCTGCAGCCTTTTGCATTTCCAACTTACCCATTTGATCGCATCGACATCAACCTTCATGGTCCGCTTCCCGGCACTTCCACCGGTGACTGGAGGGTTAATCGTCACCGTCAGTCATGTCTCGTTATGCCGAGACAACCGCACTTCCCGCGGTGACGGCCTGGGACGCCGCTTACTTCATTCTTCACCGCTTCATTCTACGTCACGGTGCACCTCGGGGATTCCTGAGTGACATAGGCCGCGTCTTTCTTTCCGATGTAGTTCAAGAGCTCCACTCTCAGCATGCACATCCGTTCACCGGGCAACTACAGCTTGCCACCCGCAAACGCACAGCCTCCAGAGTGGTACAACCGCACTCTGGGTCACGTGCTCGCAGTGTACGTTAGTGAGACCATTCCAAGTGGGATCAGGTGCTCCCAGTTCTCACTTTTGCGTAAAATACTGCGCATCAAGCGAAGACAGCTTTCTCTCTCTTCTACCTCTTATACGGCCGTAAACAATCCCGTACCCATGACACGAATTTACATTAACCTGCTGATCCTGCTGAGAACATCGCTATCTCAGACATCGCTCAAAAGGCTGAGGAGTTTCGTTGGCTGGCCCGTTCTTTACTTCCGACATACATGGCTACCGCAAAGACCTGCACGGCAATGCCAAGCTGGCACCCATATTCTCCACCGACTTCCTCGTTTGGCTATAGGTTCCTGCCGAAGCCAAATTTTCGACCAAGTACCATGCCTTTACCGAGTCGTTCAGCGCATGTCTCCTGACAACTGCCTCACTGAGCCAGTTACGCCTTCCTCGGAACACCCGCGCCGTGGTCGCGAGGTTGCCCACGTTAGCCGCCTAAAACCGTTCTATAACCCTCTAGTCGTCTCTTTGCCGTAAGTCTCCAGGATGTCTACTCTTTTTCGCCGCGGCCATTGTAAGAAGAATATGAGGACAACTCAGCACTGCGGCACTTCGTCGTCATCGCTGGTGCCTAGGGCGCGAGTCTCGTGCTGAAGCTGCTGCCTCCGGCTGACTGTTCCTTCCTGCTGCGCCCTGACTGCTGTCTGGGTTGGTCGCTGTGACCTATCATTAAATCCGCTCTTCATACCCTTCATTTTATCACGCAGTCTACCATTTATTTTTAAACCCATAGCTTCCTGAATTTATGTAATATTTATGGGATAAATAAGGCAAGTAGCCATGACTTTTTACTGTTAGGCCCCTTGGTAATTTGGCATTCAGGGGGAAGGGGTTTCGGAGTGTTCGCTTTATGAAAAATTATACCCTGTAAATGTGTACCGATTCCGGAGCCCTCCACTACGGCACCTCTTTCTTCCTTTCTTCTTTCACCCCCTCCTTTATCCCTTCCCTTACGACGTGGTTCCGGTGTCCAATGATATATGAGACATATACTGCGCCATTTCCTTTCCCCAAAAAAACAATTATTATTATTACCTCATTGCAGTTTTAGAGCGAAAGATCTAGTTCACAGCCAAAGCTGCAAAAGCCGACCATGGCTGAAGCCTTTACCTTGAATAAGCAAATAAAAAATACAGCCGCGACTGGAATTAAAGCCCGCGACGGCACGAACAGATTAGCTTTGCTGGCCAGATGCTATCGCCGCAGCCGATCACGCCTCGTCTTAAGAGGGCTCGCCTGCTACGAGGCAACTCAGATTTGAACTTTTTCTGTCGATATATGGCAGCACTTAGATACCACAGAAAAAAGGGAACTTCTATTTCCCCTCCATGTGTGTACATTCTACCGCGACACCTCCTTGACTGCGACACGGAAGTATTAGTTCTTCCGCGAACAAAAAGTAGGGCCGAGAACTTTCTGTGTATACCCTGCCAAAGCTGGGAGACGGCACGACAAAAGAATAACCCCTCTCAAGGGGTGGTGGTCGGAGAATGAACCTTTTTCCAGTAAACCACTACTCAGCTGCCAAGGAAAAAGTACGTTTTCCAGTTTGGGTTCCCCTAAGCTCCCTTGCATCTTTTTTGTGAAAATTCATTTACAATGGTAGGGTGGGGTATACAGCCTGTAGTTAGAAGCAGTGTTGGTTTAGCCTAGCCAGAACAGATGAGTGTGAGTCTTCTTTTGACACACCTTGGGAACACTTCCCCTACCGCACTTTGGCCGACTATTCCGTATTCCTCCTTCACCACACGCAATACAAGCCTGGTGACCGAGTACGAGTGTGGACGCTGATTCGACGACGCGACCTCAGTGAAAAGCTTTTTGCGCTCTCATTGTTTGCGCTGCCAGTGTTAATTTTGCATTGTCTTTGCTGTTGTTGGCCTTACTTTTCGTTTAAACATCCAGCCGGTGCTCCTTTGAGAGAAGTAATGCCGTGAAACTGTTGTACTAGTTTGTTCGAGTACAAATCCGTTGGCGCACGGGAATATCACTTTGTTACGCCAGATGCGATCAGCGTTATCTGGAAGGATTGCAGCCAGGCGCAACTATTTCGACATTATTCTGCGCTGTTGTCGTTGTTTTTAGCGCCTTATCTTGAAGGTTCCTCTTCGATGACCACCAAGCACGTTGGTTGCTATTGGTGTCGCCGAATTCTTCATTATATTTATGGGCGATAGTCACTTCAATAACAACTTCGTTCCACGTTCATGTGTTCGTCTGTTTTTTCACGGCATTTTCACCACTTCCTGTCAATATTCAACTGAATTATTGCTGAAATACTTCCTTTCATGTCTACTTCACTGCTTATAATTTCACGACGGAACAAATCTAAGTTCGGTAAAAGGGTGAGATGTGTGGTTTGCAAAAGCACTGATATCATCCTGTTGCTAATCGTGGTGACTTTGAACGCAAATTTCGTCATTGCAGAAGCGACTTCCAACTGTTCTGGACAAATTTGCTGTTAGTTTCAGGCCACTCCGGCGAAGGCGTCCTCAACCTAGGGAATTTAGGGACGAAGAACGATATAAAACTCAGCAGCCAGTGCAATGAAAACCGTGCTCCATTCGGAGAGATCCCCACTTTTGATTCTCGTGCTTGTAAAAATGTAAATAAATTCTACTGTACAGTTTCCCTCCTTAACGGAGTCCGACAACGTCATTCGGAGACGGGACCTGTGGGGCTGAACGAGTCAACCTACTCAAGGGCCCCACCGTCTCCAACTCTGGTGCCACCGGTGGCGTTGAAGCGCAATCCCCAACACTGATGGCCTGCGGTGGGCATGGAGCCCCATCCCCAACAACTCGATAAACGAGGAAGCTCATGAGGCAAGTCTTTGCAGCATTGTAGCAGCCGTAAGTTGAAAATGGTTTGCGCACTTTCTTTTCGCTTTCAGAATTCGGGCTATTCGAGAATGCACTGTGCTCAATTCAGGGCAGAGTAGGCGAGAGAGCGCCATGGCGCAAGCTCTTTTTGTTGCACAAGGTGTGGTCAGAGAGCCATTGCCAGAGCATTTCACCCCAGGGAAGCCGAGGCTAGGGGAAAGCTTGTGCCCCAGTGCATTACCGGTTGGCACCCGGCAGCATGGGGATCGCACCCTGCACCACTCGCATACAAGGCGGATGCCCGAAAGAGATAAAAAGAGGCGAGTCTATAGGCCAGTGATCCGACTCGACAGCTGTTTTCCCTGGTAGAAGTTTTTTTTTTATTTTTGAAATCAGTTCACTCGGGAATCTACGGAAGATTTTCGCGAAGATTTGCGAACGTTGCATGTCACTGTTAGTTTCTTTTTCTTGTTTGTTTGTTTTCATGTTTACACAACGATAGCAATCCTGCATGCCTTCTTGGACACGCGAGTCCTTGGTCTGAACGCAAAATCGCAAGCTCATCAGCGGTGGAAATGATTGAACAGCAGAAACAGACAGAATAGAAGAGAAGACCACAGACACATGTGCTGACTAACAAGCAAACGAGTCCTGTCTGTCAGCACTGTTCAGTCGTTTCTATCAACATCCGCATACCGGCCGGTCTAAGCCCTCTTCGTCATCAGTGGTCGCGAAGGCAAAAAGAAGCAAGCGGCAAGCAGCACAAGAAGTACCTTACAGTGTAACTCTATCTGGAGACCGAAATCTCACCGCTACCAGACACTCTGTCATTCCGAGATAACGATAGGTACGAACCCCAACGAAAGAACGGGCCTCCGGCAAACATCGCAAAATACTGAACACTCAGTGCCTATATACGGACGCTGGGCTGAGCTCCGAAGACATAGGCACGAGAGAATGCAGTCTAGCTGAGATACTGTATGTATGTCGAGGTCACATTGCTGGTAAGAAGAGAGAGAGACAGAACGTTTATACACTGCCCGGAGCGTCTTGGGAGTCTTCATGGGTGGAGTTCAAGGACTCCTGAGGTGCCTGCGGCAGCTTGGGCCCGTTCGACCAGTGATGGCTGATCTCCGGGTTCCCAGCTGGACAAGGCTGCCTCCCACTGCTCCGGCGTGGCATTGAGTGCATGACTGGGACTGCAGGATTGTGTTGCCGTCCCCATGTGGTGTGGTATAGAGAATGGCGCGAAGTGTACCACGCGTTTTGGCTGCGGTAAGGCGAGACGAGCAGGGACCGCCGGACGAGTAATCGGTCGGGACACACAAGAGCAAATAAGAATGCTGTGTTGAATGCACTGCACCCGCACTGCCTCGAGCAGTGTACTATGTCGCTGCACTTGAACTAGCAGGAAATGACGCATAAGCGTGGGTGTTGTAAGGAGGTTTTAAAGTTATCCATTTAAGGCACCCTACGTCGCCAGGTCGCCGATTTTTGTACGGGTAGCCTATTTAAAACTGATCTCCATCAATATTGTTTCAATGGTGAATCAGCGTCTGCGCCGTGTGCTTTTGCTCGTCCATCATCTTTGGTTTGTGCTTCGTTAAGTCATGATGGCTTAAGGTCGCATGTGGTTATGTGCCATATGCTCGCGATACAAAATGCTGCCAGGTCCTGAACTGAGAAATGCGCGCAAACTGCTTCTGCTGCTGACTTTAAAAGCTGAAGAAAGTAATAGAGTAATAAGTTTATGCACGGTTTTTCTTTTTAACTTTTACATTTTTTATTTTATATACTTGAGAGATACGTCGGCGCGGTATGTGCAGGTAAATGTACAGCATGGCATACGTTTATAATGGATATGTATCAATAATTCTGCGATGAATTAACTGAACTTAAGAGATCGGCTTTTAATGCGATAGTATTTAGGTGGTTCTCTTGCAAAAAGCACCTAGTTCCTCCCTAATGAAATTCCTTGCTTGGTAGAGAGTGTCGTGACGTCATCAGCACCGCCAAATTTGAAAATATGAGGACTAGAATATTCGAGGAGCTTTCATTGGATTATCAAATGGGATTATAATAACCCGACTCCCTCTTCCACATTATTCCGCTCATTAATCCCCACTAATTCGCCTTAATCCTCCTGCCAATCCACATTAGTTCGCCATTATCTATTTTCTTGGGGTGGGTCTGCTTCAAACATTTAGGCGCCCTTTAGAAAACGTGTGACCTTCGTAGCCGCATTCTTAAAAAAGGAAACACGACAGCATTTTGATGTTGGTCCACCCATAAATATTATAGAGGAACCCGAATTTTAGAACTAGGTCCACGCCAGAAAATGGATTAAAGTTGATTAGTAGGAATTGGTGGGTGGGTTAAATGGATCTTTGAGGATTAGTTGATGGATTACGGTGGAAAAGTGCGTCGGGTTAGTATTGTCTCATATGACAATCCAATGGAAGGTACTCGAACAATCTACTCATATTTTCAAATTTGGCGGCTCATATGACATCACGGCATCCTCGACCAAACAAGGAATTTCATTAGGGAGAAACCCTGTTGCTCTTGCTTAATAACAAACTAAATGCCACAGCACTCATTTCAGGGCCGGGCCAGCTTCCAACTGCTGTGTCATTTTCTTCTTCAAAAGTGTTGTTATGAAGGTGCAAAGTCTTCTATATTGATTATTTTAGACTGGTAGGCTATACTGCGAAATTGAAGGCCGTGAACATCGAAGGTGAGCCCTATTTTTAAGTTTTACGGATCGGCAATGTGGTTCGAAGTATCGAGCGTCCAAAATGCGCATTGGAAAGCTCGTTCAAGTTCCTTCGAGCCTCATTGCCGATTAAGAAAATTTTAAAGCAGCACTCACATTTGATTTTAAGACCTTAAATTTGGTAATATACACTCAACCCATAATATAAAAAATAAAATCTTGGTTATCCATAGCAGGTACAATCCAACTGCACAGACCGGCTCTATGTATCTTTAACAGTGTTTAAAATAAATATATGTAAACTTTAAGGATAAGATAGGTATAACTTTATTAAAATGCCGGCAACCAACGGTTTAACGCGTTGTGACGTTGACCACGCGACGACGGGGGTTATGCCCTACTCTGTACTACCCCAGTTCTACCCGTTTGTGGTTGGTCGTTAAAAACACCCTATATAGGATACGTTTAGGAATGCTTAAACGTGGGAGATTTGTTATAGCTCCTTACTCACACATACCGAGGTATGAAAAAAAACGGGATAGCCAAAGGTTGTGTATGATTCAGAACTTGAACCCGATCGTATACTTTCAACTTTTTGATGGGCAGACAAATGAACAGTGGCATTCAATGGAAAGCGTGCCAGGAAAACTGTAAACGAATCAAAGTGAAATTCTTTATTTCACGTGGCTACGCGTACCGGCGGCAAAGTACAACGACCACCCGTACTTAATGCAGCGGACGCAGCTGGATGAGACAGCGTTCAAACTGACAAGAAACTCTTGTTTAATTTATTGTGCAGTAGACGGCCAAGCGCGCCCAGGGTGAGCTCCATGTAGGCTCGACCGAACACCAACCACCGAGTTATACCCGTACCACCCACGCGAGAAATGACAGCAAAGGACAGACTTAAATTCGTTAAAGCCATTATTTTCTACGCTGGTGCTTCACGTCAAGATTAAATGTCAATATACGTCCGTCTCCATGACGGCTCCTGCAGGGCAGTCAAAAGTCAAACTTCGTTTAAGTAGCGCTCTTAAGCACGAAATCTCGTCACATTGTTATTAATTAATTGATTGTTTTGGGGGGAAAGGAAATGGCGCAGTATCTGTCTCATATATCGTTGGACACCTGAACCGCACCGCAAGGGAAGGGATAAAGGAGGGAGTGAAAGAAGAAGGAAAGAGGTGCCTTAGTGGAGGGCTCCGCAATTGTCCAAACCTGGATATGGTAGCAGCCTTTGTGGCACTATGGCTAACGCTGTTGGGCGCTATGCTCCGAAGGTCAGCAGAAATTCCTCGCATTGCACGAACTGGTGGACAGTCCAGTGCTGTTACTGCCCCCAGGTGCATAAGTGCCGCTCGTGGCCTCCAGTGATTATGTTGATCCCGTGTTTGCAGTTCTTCTCGACAATGGAGATAATGAAGTCAACCTCGGCCCAACCATGTTGCGCTAAGACAGTTCAATGTCCAAAAGAACAGGCGATCCTGAGGGGACCAGCGCCATGTTAATTAATGATATCCATGAGCATCAAAGAGTAGATTTTGCAATTGGCTAAAGGTCAAACCCAGTTCTGAGCATACGTTAGGATCATCAGAGACATTCAAGTATCATTTTAAAAAAATGGACGAATTCAACCGGCTCTAAGTTCTGGAATAAAAAACTAATATTCTTAATACCATTTAGCCTGAACTAGTCTCAGTTCAGGATGCCGCTAAACGCTTGACATCGCACCAAGCATCACTACTGGTTTTAGGTCATATTAACTTATAAGTGACGCTACGGTGGAGCAATTGCCGGTGGAATAAGCAAGAATAATCCCACCTGTAGCATACAACAACTGAACTCAACTCTTTAGCTCATCTGGAACACGAGTCCAGAAGAAATAATATGACCACCGAGGCATTCCTAATGAACACGAGATATGGAATCAGGCAACCACATAGCCAGACGACCTCGGCTAGGAATCCGCGCGAGTTGGCGCTCAACGCGCCCGTCGTCTTCACACTTTTTCTCCATCGAAGTGTCGCCCAATGTCATCATTTTATTTTCTCTTTAAGAGAGAAGGATAACGAGTTAGACATCTGTGCGAAGTTAATTATCCAGAACATTCCTGCATAAGATTATCCCGCGCCACCCGTCTAGCATTCAAGAAAATTTAGGCAATCTTTATTCCTGAAACTAATAGCATTAAGGAACTGCGCGCACAACCTTTTACCACCATAGAATAACTCTGAAGTAGGCTTCCTTTGTGCCTTTCACACAAATTCATTCTGGTAACTAATGACAGAAGCATTCTTAGCAAGCGCGGATTGTTCAACTCCGCTGTCGACGCTTGCGAGGCAGACATCATCACAGTGACAGGAACTTGGCTTTATTCTCACCCTACATAACAGTGAGATATTTGACGATTCATTCCGGTTCACAGTTTACCTATGCTGTCATTTCTTGTGACCAACCGGTGGCGTCATACTAGCCATATCTAAAAGCACACAGTCCTATTACGTTACAGTTCAAACTAACCTTGCAACCATTTGCGCGTGCCTAGAATGGAGCCATCAGATATACGCCTTTGGGATATGTTATTGGCATCCCGATTACTCTTCGGCTTTCACATCACTACTGCATGATGTGCTTCACTATGTCATCACGCGAGAGCCTGCAGCAGCAATATTATCACTAGGCGATTGTAATTTATCTTATCTGACTTCATCTTCGACACAACCTTCTAAATCATTGCCTTCTTCGCGAAGGAACGAGTTCTTGAACATCTGTACATTGTCTCCCTTTTCTCAGCTATTGACGCAACCTACCTACCTGGATGTCCCATTGTACTGGAGTTAATACTGGATGTCAGTATTAACCTCTCACCCTGATCTCATTTAAAACACGACCCTAAGTGACCATTTGTTGCTCTCGTTTAATTTTAGCATTGCAGCTAATAAACCTAGAAGAGTTATTGATCAATTTGATCTCGCCCTACCATCTGCTAGCCATCCTGCAAGGCCAGTTCGTAGAGCGACTGCCCCAGTAAAGCGGTGGTACCGGGTTCAAACCCGGACCAGGATGAATTTTTCTTTAACTACGAAGCTTCTTGGAAAGCTGTATAGCTTTCCTTTGTAGCCGTATAGCTGCACTTGGGTGGATGCCATTGAGTAATCACTCCCTTATTGTCTGATGAAAAAAGTGAACCGCATTCATGATTACAATAACTCTGACCATCATGCCATCAGTGAGAAAATTCCTTCATTTCGCCATCTATTTCTAAAAATTGTAATAGCCGAGCCACTCAAAACCAGCCGAAGAGGATTTAATTGATAAAGTCATTTAATAGATCCAATATAATTCCCATACCCACCATTACAATTTATACCACAAAAACTTTCTGAAACAACAGGCACATAAAAAGGATTTGTAACAGAAAAAAGTTAATCCATGGTGAGAAAAATCCCAGTCTGCTTTCAAACGGGAAGCTTGTCGAGCCGCGAATGGCGCGTATCGCTGCCAGAAATTTGGGACAATCGCTTGTAGTTCTCTCTGCTGCCACGACGTGGCTCATGGCTTTGAACATTCGAAACTAGTGCGTTGACATCCAAGATCTAAGAAAGACACAGAATTATTAAATGGGTGCAGAGCAAAACGTGATACAGAGAGAATGGTGGCGCAGCTAAGACAGCGCACCAAACAACATGGCACATTTTTTTCTGCTCTCTTAGTTTCGCCGCCGTTTTCTTCCATCATGAACCAACTCCGCTAACCATCCCTCATACAGAATATAATGGGCAGACCGGCTTAATTCACTGGCTGGGCGCTGTCTCGGATTCCTGGAAACGGTATCTGCACTAAAATAATAATAATGATAATTTCTTTTGGGGGAAAGGAAATGGCGCAGTATCTGTCTCATATATCGTTGGACACCTGAACTGCACCGTAAGAGAAGGGATAAAGGAGGGAGTGAAAGAAGAAAGGAAGAGAGAGGTGCCGTAGTGGAGGATTCCGTAATAACTTCGACCACCTGGGGATCTTTAACGTGCACTGACATCGCACAGCACACGGGCGCTTTAGCGTTTTGCCTCCATAAAAACGCAGTCGCCGCTGTAGGGTTTGAACCCGGGAATTCCGGATCAGTAGCCAAGCGCCCTAACCACTGAGCCACCGCGGCGGGTGCTAGCGACACTAAAAACGCCGAAGCACATTTCGTACAGCATAGCTTGACAAACATGCTGAAAACTATTTCACAAAGTTTGGCGTGGAGGCAGAACGCTAAGGCGCCCGTGTGCTGTGCGATGTCAGTGCACGTTAAAGATCCCCAGGTGGTCGAAATTATTCCGGAGCCCTCCACTACGGCACCTCTCTCTTCCTTTCTTCTTTCACTCCCTCCTTTATCCCTTGTCTTAAGGCTCAGTTAAGGTGTCCAACGATATATGAGACAGATACTGCGCCATTTCCTTTCCCCCAAAACCAATTATTATTATTATTATTATTATTATTATTATTATTATTATTATTATTATTATTATTATTATTATTATTATTATTATTATTATTATTATTATTATTATTATTATTATTATTATTATTATTATTATTATTGTGCAGATACCGTTACCAGGAATCCGAGACAGCGCCCAGCCAGTGAACTAAGCCTGTCTGCCCATTATCTGTTGTAATTTTTGTAACACTAAATTTTTCATGCAATAATTTGCGCTGTTCTAGGTTAAAGAATCGATAAAGTAGCCATTAACTCGCGTATCAGCACACATGCCCACAGCGTCAGCCAGAACTAGCCGTATAAAAAAGGTGTCATTCGCAACGAAATTGTAGCAAAGTTGCCTCATTTGATTGAAAGAGGTGAATAACATTTTTTATTATGGAAGGTTTTTTATAACGATGTTGCATGCTTTTCTGTGCAAAGATTGGGACCTACAATGCGGATTTTGCAGGCGAATCAGTTGCGTCGAACTGAAAAGGTTGTGAATGACAAAAAGACTAACGCTATGAAATCTGTGCCTCTCCCACCGTATGGTCGGCAATAACTATTTAAGCACGAGGCAGTTTTCGGCATTAATTTTATTCGTGGGGCACTAGTATAAGACACTAGCTCATACTCGAACTGGCTCCTACTATTCTGCACTACCAGCTACTAGACACTAGCTCCTACTGTTCTGCGCACGCCAGTAATGCTTCTCTACAGCGTCACATGCTGAGCGTTTTTTTTTTAATTTTTAATTGGTCTTTCTGGGGAAGGAAATAGCGCAGTATCTGTTTCGTATATCGTTTGAAACCTGAACCGCGCCGTAAGGGAAGGAATAAAGGAGGGAATGAAAGAAGAAAGGTAGAAAGAGGTGCCGTAGTGGAGGACTCCGGAATGATTTCGACCACCTGAGGTTCTTTAACGTGCGCTGACATTGAAGATCCCCAGGTGGTCGAAATCATTCCGGAGCCCTCCGGTCTCCTGCTCTCTCCGACGTGCTTTTTTGTGCGCCTTCTCCCTTTCGCCACTCTCCTAGCATCCACCAAAAGTTCGAGGCGTCACCTGCTCACTTTGCTGCGAAACGATATGCTGCGGCTAGTGATGTGCAGGAAGCGAGAGTTCTTCAAGAAAGACAAAGGAGCGTAAAAGGCGAACACGGTCGTAGTCAGGGAACAGGACAAGCGCTTTGAAAGGCCTGGGATTAGACCTCCGATTGTGACGCGGCGCCATCTGTCTGTTGCGACAGAGCGTTAGCATTGCGCTCTTGTAAGCATGGAAGCGCTATACTTGCGTGGCTCCTCTTTGAGCTCATTGGGGTTGGTTTCAAGCTCGGAAAATGGAACCACAAGAGAGTTATGCTACTGTAAGCAACTGGGCAGCGGGTGCCAGGAAACCCTCTACAAATTTTAAGTGCTCTGAAATTATTGTTTAGGCGCAAAGATATAATTATGTAGCATTCACTATGACACAATATAAAAATACCCCGATTTCCGCAAAACGGCTGCCAATGACATGATCTTCGTTTCATCAGAACGCTGCGCTTGTTCTTAAGTTGATTAATTTTACTTGAGGCATCCAGTACACTACATTATTGTGCTACTCCTGTAACACGGGGTAAGCGGCTGCGTAGTTTAGGATTTGGTGGCGTTTTTCGTTTGTCATTTATACTGAATGCTGTGAACAAATTACTGCATTCTATGCAGAACACAAAAAAGCCTAAAGACAGAGTGTTAAGTCTGTTTTCAATGGTACAATCCCCAGGTCAAAAGTCTTCACAGTACCGGGTTTGTTTCTGTGCAGCAGTCGAACATTTTTGAGCCTCTGTCCTTTCCGGAGCAGTGCAAATTTTGGGGCCAGAAGGCAAACATATATGCCTTATATCAGGTGCTTGTAAGAAAAATAGCAATAATAATATAATAAATCTGCTATCTTGGAAAGGCTAGGAGGCGGCCCTGTCCAGCTCGGACCTCGAGAATCAACGAGCCCTCCTCAAAACAGCACAGCCGACGGCTTTTACCAAAGGCGCCCAGGACTAGGGACCCGATCAGACTTCCCGTAACCCAAGCCTTCTTGGTTTTCAATAAAAGTATTCATCATCATCGAACATTTTTGGCACGCCTGTAGCTTGTAAATTTGTAACGGTGAGGAAAATAGTCTTCCTACTCTCCGGATATTCGGAACTTCGAATGGCCTGTAATTGACAAGCTACAAAAACTATTATTTCTGACCCGAAGGCCTGTCGCCCAAGGCTGTAGTTGAATCAGCCAAAACAGTAACCTCCATAAAGTTTCAATGAGTCATACAAATGGATTCTCATCACAATGCATTCTGTTCCAGACCTTGCGGTGATAATCGGACAACATTCATCTCACGTCAGATCGCTAACACAAATGCAAATATCTGTTCGCTGAATTGATAATCTAACATATAATCGCTCAGGTCTCGAGGCCGACCTGACGTACGCACGCGCATCCCGCACAATGAGAGTGCTCCAACAAAAGGTTCCGAAAATATGCCCGATGATTTACAATACATGTTATGCTGTAAATGTAAGGTAGGATACCTAGAGAGAAATCATTACACAAGTAGCTTATTTGTAAGCTTACTTGTGAGTGCAATATGAACACGGCCAGCGTTTCGATGTAAGCGAAATAATAATAATAATAATAATAATAATAATAATAATAATAATAATAATAATAATAATAATAATAATAATAATAATAATAATTAGTTTTTGGGGAAAGGAAATTGCGCAGTATCTGTCTCATATATCGTTGGACACCTGAACCGCGCCGTAAGGAAAGGGATAAAGGAGGGAGTGAAGGAAGAAAGGTGCCGTAGTGGAGGTCTCCGGAATAATTTCGACCACCTGGGGATCTTTAACGTGCACTGACATCGCACAGCACACGGAGCCTTAGCGTTTTGCCTCCATAAAAAAGCAGCCCCCGCAAAATTCAAAAAGGCGTCCGTGTGTTGTGCGGTGTCAGTGCACGTTAAAGATCCCCGGGTGGTCGGAGCCCTCCACTACGGTACGTCTTTCTTCCTTCGTTCTCTCAGTCCCTCCTTTGTCCCTTCCCTTACGGCGCGGTTCGGGTGTCCAGATTATATGTGAAACAGTTACTGCCTCATTTCCTTTTCCCAATAAATAATTTTCATTTTTCAATTGAAGCCTCTCTCCACTAGCCAACATTTTGACAACAGGGCTTGCATTTGTCAAGGCTGAGGCGAATACACGTTTTCAAAACGTTGGCTAGCGGACTGACGCTTCGCTCTCGTCCTTACTGTCAAGTATCCCGTCTTCTCTGCCTTCTCTCTACCAGTGAGTCGTTACTTAGACGAGTTTTGCCATCAGCATCGAAGAGCGAAAATATAAAAAAAAAAACTTGTGCCAACAAAAGCCTGCTGCCTTTCATTTCAAGACATCAAATGATCTTGAAGCTCATTTCAGGAAACAAGACTTATCTAGGCTGATTGCCTTTCGCAGTAACATCCCCGCTGCTATGTGTTCGCGTTCGTGTGGCAGATAAAGCGGCTTGCTGCGGTACACAGTGCAGAGCAAAAAGAAATGGGAGACCGGAACAATGCCACTTGTCATATATAAGGAATCATTGTGCACACATACATTGTCAACAGCGGGGGTGAGCTTTGGCCCAGGCAGTGAACGAGGCACTTATGTTTGCTTTGTCTAGAGCTCTTCCTCAGACTGCGCGTGCCTCATGAAGTTATTGCTGCAGACCATGAAACTATACAGCACGGCGCTTCTGACCAGCGTTACTATTCAAAAGACATTCAGGTCTGCAAGAAACGCACAGGGCCATCACCATGCTTTTACGTACCATTAATAAAGTCACGTTGTCTACTTCCATCAACTGAAACGTGTGACTTCTTTCCTCCATACTATTATGCCCACTTGGTGCCGATAGATTTTTTTTTTCAGGCACTATCGTTTGAGTTCATGCGGCGCGTCCCGCATTTCGCAAATCTGCAAAAGCGCTGAGTTTGGGGTGCCGTGATATATTCGCACAGCAGAAAACATCAACTGGTCTCCTGAAGTCATGCCAGGTGTGTGCACTCTGCCTATGTTATGTCATCGCGAAAAACAAGGAATTTCATAATTGAACTCTCTGGAGTGCTGTAGTATTGAACAGTAAAGCAGAGACCATTACAGTCTCAATACTTAGGCATCCTTTTTACAGATACTGGCGGAAAACAATTTTTCACCACTCTGGAATGCATAACCATTCAAACACTGTGGGTTCTGAGCCGGGAAATAAAGTCCAATTTCATAACAGTGCACAGGTGTTACCCACTTTATAAAGTACTTAGAAGGTGGTTTGTATTTGCAATCTATGGCCGTTTATACCTCAGTCATGAAACGTCATAGAAGCGTTTATAAACGATGATGTGCTTCCCATAATCATATTTTTGTTATTCATTTAACTCCACTTGGGCTTAAGCTAGATGGTTTTCTCACGTGCTTTAGTAACACTTGATTAAGAGCAGTATTAGTGTGTTTTCTGACTCCATAGTGTAAGTTATATGCGTAATAACATTACAAAACAGCAACCAAACGTATTCACTATTTTTCCGAACAAAACGTACAATAGTGTTCGAACACCTGACTCGTCAGCGTTATTTTGTCTGAGATATCATCAGCCATGGTAAAACGGCGCTTCATACGCTCAGAAGAAACCTGAAACACCTCCGTCCACAACGGACCAAGAAAACGCGATATAGAAGATGGCACGCGTGCCGAGCAACACGACACAGCAACAACGTACGTGGTGTTCCGTGTATTATCTTCGGAATATAGGCGGAACGGCATTGCACATTCACCTATGGGAAAAGCAATTCCGCATACGACAGTATTTATCTGGAACGTTGTTCTGCATAATATTTTATCTATACACTGAAGTACGGCTTCCCCAATTTAACTGAAACTTTTTTGAAGTTTCGGTTACTAGCTGCAGCCTATGAGGCTCCCGGTTGTGAATGTATGCCAATGTCGGCCACGGGAATGGACGTTGCTTCCAATGCTCTATCTGCGCTCACAGAATGCAGAGAGCCTGAGAATTGGCGGGTTTTCGAGATTCGAGGTGGAGAGGGCGTAGGTCGGGTACGGTTGGACTATTGAGGGAACTTCGCTCGGGATAAAGGCAAAAAGTCTTTGATTTGTTATTTCTTGATCACTCAAATAATATTACTAAAATATGAATGCACACTATATTTAGCTTCACAAAAAGTTATTGTCAAAAAGAAATAAAAATATCGTAAATCATACGCATTTGAGTAACGAGTAAACGTGGGAGAAAAAAAATGCTTGCCGAAAGAATTCTTAACAGACGAAGCCGGCGCTGGCCCGAGTGAAAAAATGCAGAAAATAACTTTGCGCTTGAAAATTTTGTAGCACTGGCTAATTTGATAGGTGTAAGATAAAAGGAAACTCTAACCTGCGTTCCTTGACTAATGCCATTGGGTGCGCAAAAAAAGCCCTTTTGTAGTGGTATCACACAAAAAGCGCACTACAGGTAACGCAACTGCATGCCTTCGAATAGCTAAGTCTTTGCAGTCGCATCTTGGGCGGATATTACCAGTTTTCTTCCTGCCGCAGATAAGCTGCAGTGAAAAGGCGCCAGGTACCATGATGGGTAAAAAATAATAATGGTGCAATAAAGAGAGGGAAAATAAAATCTGTGTCCAAAACAAAAAAATGTTGAGCAAGTGGCGTAGGTATCAAAAGGGTAGGGGCATGAGCTTGTTGGCGCTTCTGTGTCCTAGACCGGAACCACATGCGCGGTTTTTGTGGACCACCTCAACATCATTGAGCCCTAAGTCAACTTTACTGTTCAGGAAGAAACCAACGGCTGTCTTCCATTCCTCAACACTGTGGTAACCCGCGCTCCGACTGGCCTTTCTTTTCGTGTCTATCGAAATCCGACGCACCCTGGTCAGTCACAGCCGGTCAATACATGCACCTGTGATCAACTGCGCCAGACACGTCTGCTGAGAAAACCTCATCCTCAAAGACCAGGTGAAACGAATGGATTTTTACTTGCGGAGAAACGATTATCCCCTTTCCTCCATCCGGAACACTGAAAAAATGATGGCACCACCAAAGCTGTCTGCTTCCGAGAAAAGGGGAAGTAATCAAACAACGAAAACGAAACAAGCCCTTGTCCCGAAGGCAACAGGAACCAGCAAGGCGCTTTCGCGCATTTTCCGCAAACACTATGTCCATATCGCGCATGTTCCAACGAGCAAGATACGGACTGAGCTTGTTGATGTTAAAGATCGGCTCCCTCGTGACAAGTTTCCTGGCGTCGTTTACGAAACTGACTGTGCCGGTTGTTCATGAGTGTACATAGTTTCGCGAAATAAAAGACTTCACGAGCCGCCTGAGACAACACCGAAACGACTTGCGAAGCGAAAGAGTAACAACGAAAGCAATCGCCGAATTATGCGAAGAAGAGTTGCTACGAGGTGAACTGGAATGAAGCGAGCATACTGACAACGGAAAAGGATATATCAGCTCTCCACAACCTCACGTCACTCATCATCGATACAAAGCCTAACACTCCTAACAAGAACGATGGCACATTGCATCATATCTATGCCGAAGCACTAAAAACGCTCTTAAGCTGTACAAAACCCGGATACGTCCGCCGGTTGCCTAATTGGGAACAAAGAAGCTATAGCACTCACGAAATGTGACTGTGTAGGAGCGTGACTACGTATATGAAGGTGAACTTTCTATTACAGCGACAGCTGTTAGGCGCCCGTGCCTGGCCTTCTCGTCGTAGTCGTCCGCCGTCGTCGGCTTCGGCGTAACCGGTGGATGCGTTACCATGGTTACCATGTCAAGCCGGGTATGGTTATCATCCCGCATGACACCACGTAGGATGTTTTAAGGCCTTTATTAATGCTGTGCGTCTGCGTCTCGTCGTCTGATGTCACCTGATGTCACGGTCAACCTGGATCGCATAAGCCTACGGGTGGCTCTGTTTGGAACAGCCGCCTACCAAAACTAAATGAATACACAGCTATCGATGAATATCGCATTACATACTCGTAACCATCCTGTGAGTTTTTTGTTGTTTGTTCTATAATTGCGAGTGAACATGTTAATCCTCACGTGTTACCTCCCACTACCGTAACGGCCCCACGGCCAACAGTATTTGTGAGTAAGTAAATAAAAAAAACATTTTTATTTCGAAAGTGGTCAATGACAAGTGAACTTCATCAACTGTATTTTTCAATGGGATGCACATATCGCGTGTTGACTGAGAACAAGTTCTGAGAAACTTATTCCATAAATGAGCTTCAGAAACGTCTGGGAATACTTACGGTACTTTGAATCACGGGTAAAAAACATGACCTGATTCACCTGCTCTGGACAATAATTTTCCAGTGGAATATCTATATTTGCCACCTCTTGACAGTACAGTTGGTAAACGAAAAAAAAATTTGTTCATCCAAAAAATGAACAAGCCTTAAACGGCCATGCAAATTAAGTCAAGCGAGGCAGAATGTTGCTGCCCGTAGTTGTGCCCCTGCCTCTAAATGCTCTAAAGCAGCTCCACACTCACTCACTCTAACATTGACAGTTCTTATGAGCAGTAACACCAGCGTGCGGCTACTAAATATTACGGCCTACTGTGGCTCACCTATGACTGGAGGGTTGCGGACGTGCAATAGATGGCCTGCAAAAGGCAACAAAGCGGTGCACTTCTCCACACTCTTTCATTCGCAACTGCAACAGCCACTTCAGCAGCCGCTGCAGCCCTTCCTGTATTCTTACGTAAGCGTATGTTTGCCTACCGCGTTTGAGATTCCGAGCTTCTACTGAAGGCCAAAAACATCCGCCCAATATCCTATTGTTAACAGCACCATGCTATCTAGTGCAGTATTCACCTTTTGCAAACGTAATCTGCTTTTGAAAGTGCCTGAACGTTGCAACCGTCTTGCTCATGCCATGCCTCTTTACTCAAAGGGCATGCTTAGTTTCTTGCGCCTACTTATGTGTGGCTGCTGAATAAAAAAATGTTAGAAACTTTATCGCATGCCTGCTCTAATAATATCTTTGTAACATGTTTCTGTATTAACTACATATACCGTGCATTTTAGTGCGAAAGCTGCAAAAGCCGGGCCCATGGCTTAAGCCTTGACTTCAAATAAATAAATAAATATTGCCACGACATGTGATTCGAACTCGCGGCGGCGCGAACAGATCAGCTTCGCTGCCCACTACATGAGAGCAGTACCGTATCGCTGGTTTTTGTAAACATGGTATTTATTACAGTGAAGCAATGTTCTATGCACATGAACTATGTACAAACCATGAATAAAACAATCGCAAATCAATACAAGGCATAATACGACACATACCTAAACAACCAAGCACGAGAAAAGACGCGGCACAGGGGCACATCACTATTACATCATAATACGTCACACCTAAGCCACGACGCACTAGAAACAAGTTAATGAAGATTATAACTCTAGGAGTGGTTGCCACTCTGGCTCAAATTCAGTCTAGGCATATAATTCCTTTATTTGAACAATCATTCTGCTGAAGTAGTCTCTTGCAGAAACCACAGCTTCACAATGTCAGTCCGTCATGCGCGTTTTCAAAAGGCTCTGTGATCTAATCAGAAAGAACATGTCTAAAGCTTGTCAAATTAAGTATATATTTTTTCAATCTTCGTTGCAAGATACCTCAAATGTGCACTGCATCTTTGCAATCGATGAAACAATGCTCAATAGTTTCTGGGGCATCACAAAGGCGGCAATTAACCGTGGTCACAAAAATGCCCTTTTTTTCTAACCGTGCTCTAACGGGCAATGTCTCACTACGGAGCTTATAGAAAAATGTCTCGGTGCAGGGCGGGGAGGGGGGGGGGGGGGTCATTTTACGCGCTCATTTGAGGGCGTCATGTTCCAGTAACCAAAATACATACAACGGTGAAAGAGTGGAAGGAAGAGCATACAGATTAAATCTTTGTACAACCGTTTCCACGACGCTGAAAACAGGAAATTAGGGGGAAACGGACAGCCAGATGTTCCTCATGCATGAAGCGCCACAAACATGGTCGATCAGAAACATCGAAAGACACATTGATGTTCGCTAAAACATGAACTAAAATAACTTGAAAGTATGCCTGCTCTATTGGGTGTGTAGCGTCACGGAAAGACATGAAACCCCAAACTATTTGCAGGACGTACAGGTGCACTAAACCAAGGCCGCCTGCACTTACAGGCCGGAAAATGCTTTCACGCCTCATAGATTGAAAACACGAATCCCACACAAACGTGGCGAGAACCCTGTGAAAACGCTGGATATAGATTCTTTTGCAATTAATAGCTTGGAGCACGTAATATATTTTAAAGGCAAAATCAGATTGCATGCGGTTGCCCTGTCAGCAAATGAGAGACCATGAGGGACAAATGTCTGAGCATAGCGCTGAAGATCTGGAACGAGGCCTTTCCACTAATGTTCACATTGCTTATAGCCACTCAGATTGACGCCAAAGTATTTGGGGTGCCTACACGTCCATTGCGTGCAAGCATATTCAGTAGGTGTCGATCCCCACACTCCAAACGAGAGACCGCAACTCTCAGCACGATTAGCCTGAGCTCCCCACATTGGACCAAAGTCCGCCATTAAACGAATAACCTCGTCAACTGAAGGTATTAGCATAAGCTAATACCTTCAGTTCGTGACCCACAATACGGAAACCATTGACGGCTGTACTGTTTGTAGCACTTATGCAAAGCTTAGTGTGAACAGGAGCAAGGACAGCGGGCAACCTTGTTTCACAAGTGACTGAATGAATGCAGACAGGCTGTGAGAGAAAGCCATTTACAATCAAGTTCGTGGCATAGTTTTTGTAACAAAGGCGTATCCCAGAAGAAGAAATTGAACCAATTTTGATGTGATTTAAAAGAAAAAAATGAATGGCACACTCGATCGAACGCCTTTGCCAGGTCAGCCTGTAGTAGTACTAGTTGTTAGTGAGTGTCACTGAAATACTGCAGTACCGTGCGCGCAACATATAGATTAGATTGTATTGACCATCCCCTCAAGCCACATGTTTGATGAGGTCAAATCAAAGTAGACATTGCAAGCTGTAGCCGATTTGACAGTACTTTAGCGAAAATCGTACAATCAACATTAGAAAGCGTTATCGGTCTGTGGCCATCTGCAAATCGTAGTTTTCCTTATCATCAGTTTTTGGTATTATGTCAATATGGATTTTGGTAAATGGCGGTGGCAAAAATCCCACATCAATACTGTTCTCAAAAATTTGGAGGATGATAGGGGATAAAAGAGGTTTACATGTATTGTAAAGTTTCCTTGAGAGGTCGTCAGGTCCCGGGGTTTTCGATAGTGGCAATCGGTCAATTGCGTCTTCCAATTCACCCAAAGTTAGAGGACCACTTATTGCCGTGCACTCATCTTCAGAAAGCGGAGTAATTGTAGACAGCCAGAGCGCAACATGAACATCAACAACCTGGCTTGCAGTGGCAGCAAAAAGAAACGCGTGGTGATTTGTAAACTCATTAACTACTGCATCTGTGCTTGTGACCAGGACACCACAACAGTTGAGCTCAGAGGCTCGCTTGGAAGCCACGTGGCGATGCTCATCAAGCAAAGCCTGTCTAGTTGGTTCCTTGAAGCGCAAAAGCATATACGATTGCTGCGAGGCCGTACACAGGCCGTCCGAAAGCGCTTCGCGTCGAACTATTGAATGTGACACCTAACAGTAGCAATTTCCTCTGTGTACAAGCCTCGAGCCTCGCATTCAAGTTCGTGCAAATTATAAAGGCTCTGAAGCAACTATGCTATCGCTGCAGCCGATCATGTCTCGTGTTAAACTACAACACACTCTCACGCTGTTCATTGCATACCGCCATTTTCATCAACCTCCATATGCGAAGCGAGCAGATCAGATAAGCTTAACGTAGATCAGAGCTTGAGTTTAATATGGTCGCCAGACGTACGTGTCGACGACCCGGAAATGCAACACCACGAGACACTCAGGCTAAACACATGCTTTCCCACGTCTACTCGGTTTAGCTACGTTAAAACGCTACAATTTTTTTTAAATTCCACGATGTGTCAACTGTGATATCAACATGTTTGCTTTTACTCGATGTACCTATTTTGCGTGCGTCAAGTGGCTACTTATTTGTTACCCTCAGCATGGCTGTGTCACCTTGTGATTGAATACACGCCCTGCGGATTTGTGCAAGAGAAGGGAAGGCTGCTTGTCAAGCACTTAGTTTACCATTAGCCTTCCTCTAAAGCAACCGCACTCTGGCTGTCTGTAATAAACTTTGAACTTGGCCTCTGTGTACGGGGTTCAAAATGACAAGTAATAAATTTAGGTTTCAAGTGTAACAGCAATACAATGACATCCGTCTTGCGCAACTAACTCTTCCATGAGGACAATACCTTTATCGTTTCTTTGCAAACAAGCCATGATTCGTCAGACAGATAAAGCGTCCGGTTACGGATAGACAGCCGGAAGGTCAAAGTATGTTTCACCACGAGAACAATGGAAGAGCGCCCGCTTTTCTAAGTATGGGACTGTCCGGTAAGCGCCATTACAATTGTATCTAGTGTTTTCATTGGCTGAACGGTGAATGTGCTTTATGTAAACCACTCATTTTGTTTGCAGTTGATATGTCACAGACAGGTGGTGATATAATGCGGCAGTCGATGCAGCCCCGGTTAGAACGACACCGACCTCAACACCCATCTGTCGATACAGCGGTATTGAACTCAACAAGGAGTGGAACGGACCACCGACATGAGATTTCCAGCTGGGCCAAGCCTTCTGTCACTATGTCTCGCGTCAGCGCTATGGGAAGCTACGACCATGGCCTTACCGTTGCAGCCAGCTCTCTGGCCAAACCCTGGTAACATCACCTGCGTTGCTGCGTTGTCAAACGTTTCTCGCGTTTTTTGGTGCCGGAAAGATATATTGAAAAGAATTGTTCCA
The DNA here is from genome assembly GCA_030143305.2 of Amblyomma americanum. Taxonomy (NCBI): domain Eukaryota; kingdom Metazoa; phylum Arthropoda; class Arachnida; order Ixodida; family Ixodidae; genus Amblyomma; species Amblyomma americanum. The sequence continues at coordinate 97,184 of JARKHS020029425.1, forward strand.
AAACTCACGTTTCATGAAACTAGGGCGCAGAATTCCTAAGCATCTCCTCATTGAGCATGGTTCGTACCTGCTCAATAATTTCCTTATAATTCGCGGATATCAGCATTACTGAGTGGCGACGCTGATAGTCCTGACCCTGATGTTCTTCCTCAAATCACATTAGTTCAGTTATTGCTATAAAAGTTGTATGAAATGATACGTGGAGCGCATTTATTAACAAAGACAGGGGGGGTGGGGGTGGGGATGCCAAAGTATCAGATGTAGGGCCATCCTTTTAACTTACTTTACGATGCTTTTTTTCTAGCTCTTTCTTGAACGACTGTTTCAGCTCGTTTCAGTATCGGTCGTTCAACAAAGCACCGCTTCCGCAATTTTTCAGGATGATGTGGTATAGAGCAGCATGTATGCAGTGCCATCTCGCTGCAATGTCGAGGGTACTCACACTCGGATGACGTAGTTGTACAAAGGGTCTTTTCTGCGTTAGTACGAATGAAAATCAAAATATCTCTCATCTCGGGGAGAAATCAGCAGAATCTTTTGGTTAGAAAAGTGAGCGCTTTTTTATTATTCGTGAAGCTGAAGTACGAAATATTGCTGCCCTTTATACTACGGAGGACGCACTGCGATCCACTGATTGGTACAATTGGTTGTAGGCGCGCAAAGGACATGTCATCAGGGCATCAAAAAACAGAGAATAGAGAAAGGAACACAAACGTTACCGTACGAATGCAGTTCCTGTGTAGCCTGAGTCCCTGGCTCTGTCCTGCATTCATCATCTGAAAAGCATTCGTTGAGTTGTAGTTTCTGTAGTTCGCATCTGTATTTTTATGTATTTTTAACACCTTCATCACCTCCAGCGGACAGCTATGGCACGCCTTAGCCTTTACAGTTCGTAGGCGACCCGCTTGTAGCTCAGTTTGTACCAAGAAAAGCACTCTTGAATCGCAGAAAAGCGAGTAACCTGCAGTGCAGCTACCACTTCGAATGCAATGAGTAAGCGACCACGGAAGACTGTAAGAATGCGGAAAGGGCCTATTTTTCACAACACGCGGGCTATATTTTCTAACCTCTTTTGTGTTTTCTATTACGCAGCAAACCTCGCACCAGATGGCATGGAGTTCTTCGAAGGCGATATGCTTTTTCCGGGAAACCACTCAGAAGACGTGAGCTCCTCCTTTGCAGCTTACTATTACGTTGGTCTAGGGCCATGCTTTCCATGCTGGCTGGAAGCAGAGCATTGGCTATACCTATACTTATTTCGAGCGAAACAGGCGCTGTAAAATGAACAATTCGGCAGCATTCAAATTTCACCCTTGAACAAAATGAACTGCGATGTCAGGCCTTTGGTGCAGTGATAAATAGTGCGATCTTCCTCCGCTATAGGAAGCGGGAGTCATAGACGCGCAAGTTTTGCAGCTCTGCGCCGCATTTAGAGCCCAATCTCGCTGTAGCAAAACGCTTTATAACGAAAAATTGATATAACGATGGAGTAATCATTCATCGAGGAACCTCCTCTAGAAACCCCATGGATTTGATATCTCGCCTTTGCGAAGTAAAATTTTTACACAACTAGATAAAACGTATCTCCACTAGTAAACCTCACTGGCTATTTCGCTCTGGGTATGTAAGTTTGTAACGGTGCCCAACGCTTCCGTACTAATTAGACAAATCGCAGTTTCCTCATTTTGATCTTCTCTGCACCTGGTTTCCTCCAAGCGTGCTCTGCTTCTCTGGTTTCTTGTGTAATTAGTTCAGTTTTCGTTTTCGCATTATGTTCCCATGATGACAACCGTCTCGCAGTGCGCTTGGAGCGCTTAACGATATTAGCGTACTGATGGTCTCACTGGCCCAAGCAGTGGGAGACGACAGCGTAAAACAATTTCTGTTGACCAGAAGGCGGCCATCTTGATATCAAAGTCACCTGGCATCACAGGCTGCTGTCTTGCGCGGTAGTTTTGTGGCCAGTGGACACGTGTTAAAAAAAGTGGTAATTGCGACGAAATCACCACCGCACCAAACATTTACAGCGGCCTCTATCGGGTTCAGGGCCAAGAAAAGGGAGCTAAATAGTCAATATGCCGCACCTGTCCCCTACGACAGTACTCCCGAAGAGCCGTTGTCGAGGCTCTGAAGCTCGTGCGGCCTGCGGAAGAGACAGGAGAGTGTGGGCAAGGCTGACTTAACGTTTACTCTGCCGATGGTGGGGACTCGGCGCGTCTGTTGAAGCCTCCTACAACGCACATCGGGGTCGGACTGAACTGCAGCTACCGTGTCTTGGGCATATACCGTGTAAGAAAAGCCCTTTGATATGCGACATTTGATACCATGGAAGGTCGCGTGCTACTGCAACGAGCAGCGGCTATAATGAAGAAATAGTGGGCCCTTTCGACTTCGTTATAAACAGCGTAAACATTTAGTGTAGCTTGAAGCTAAACTAACGACTATGAGAGAAATTTACACCATCGGACGTTTATTCAGAATTTTCACTGCTCTTTATCACTGTTTTGTTGCTTTAGAACATCTGTTTTGTAGATGGGGGATACGATTCCATGTTGCCTGCGATGTCATGAGCACAACTGGCGCAGATCTGGTCATTGAGGAAGCCGAATAGGTAAAGTCTGCGCTGGGCAAAGAGTAAGTTGGCTAGGGTTCTACAAAGAGTTCCCTATTTTTCTGTGGCGAAATGTGGGTGCGGTGGAGAAAGCAAGGTGCTGTCCTCTAGAATACATTTGAAATGTTCGTTCACCTGATGCGTGTACAGCTCTGCGTCGTTCCCCATTACGCCAGGGGACTGACAGATTCCGTTCATTTTTGTCATGCGCTAGGTGCTGAACCAACTCATTTCCCTTGATCCCCTGGCTGTCAGATACCCAGCAAAGGGTGACGCTGACTTGAGATATGCCGTCCAGTGATTCCATCAAAGTGGTGAGCAGCTCTAGGTCTATCCGGTGTTTCTGGATTTCAGCAGTACAACGGTGGTGTGGGCGAGGTAATCCTCTTTGACCTCAATTTAATTTGTGGCCGTATTGCTTGGCCGTCGTACGAAAGCGGTACTGGTGAGGCCGCTCTATCTACAAACCTCGCATTACATTCTGCCACCCCCCACCGCCCTATTGCATGCGCTGTATCGGTATGACAGTAACTGGGTGCAGAGTTGTGCACAGCTCTACAAGCACAACAAACACAAGCGAGATGAACGCAGCTTGCTTTCTCCACCACACCCACATTTCATGGCACAACGATGCCGAATTCCACGCAGAACTGAAACAAACGAACTCCTTACCCCGGACAGACTTCACTTATTCGTCTTCCGCATCTAGCCAGTCCAGAATGCGAATCTCTGACGCGCTTCCTCCGGCGCATCGTTCTAATTAGGCCATTCCGAACAAAACATACGAATCCAGTCGACGCCTCCGATCAAATACACGGGACTCTTTCGCAGAGCAGCGGATTTGCCTCAGAAGGGGTGTCACAGCTGTTATTTTTCTCCAGCCGTCGAATGCCAAAACCCCTAAGCCACAACGGCGTGTTATCCCACTATTGCTTCTGTGAGGCCTGGTATTGAGAACTGGGTTCGGCTAATCGTTAGGTCGTTGCTGTGGAACAAGACTTCTTGTCATCGTCGTCATCCTAACTGCGCCAACTGCAGGAGAAAAGCGTCTGCCATATCTCTCCAATTTGCCCTCTCCTGTGCCAGCTGCGACCCCTTATCACTGCCAACTTTCTACGCATATTGAAAGAGCTTTATTTCTCGACACAATGAAAGGAGACTGGAAATAACAACACAGAGAGCCTGACAAAGGTCCCAACCCCCTTCTTTACACAGTTACAGCAGGGGTGATGGCATACTCAAATGCATACACATATAAGGCACATCTCGAACAGCAGAACTCAATTACAGTAACAAAAATGACTTCAATATTTTTTATTTGCTTAATCAAGACAGAAAACAAATATTTCATCCACCCTACTAAGTGTCCGCCTTGGCTTAGAACACGTAACTTTCTGCCGCCCCCTGCTACGCTTGCCTTCTTTTGGAATGCACTCCGTTACACTTAAGGACCAACGGTCATCTTGCATTCCCATTACATGCCCTACCCGAGCCCATTTCTTCCTCTTAATTTCGACTGCGATCTCATTAACTCGCGTTTGTTCCCTAACACACTCTGCTTATGTTCCTTTCTCTTAACTTTACATATACCGTTTTTCTTTCCGTAGCTCGCTGCACTCTCCTGAATTTAATTTCAGTTCTTTGTGTTCGACTCCATTTAATGCCACTAAAACTTGTTGATGTTAATACCCCTTCTATCCACAATCCCGCAGTATTCATAGCGGGGCAGCAGTAGATACTTTACTGCACAAGCCAACAGAAAACCCTACTCAAGCATTTCTTTTCTCACGGGCCACATGTACGCATGTGCAGCGGGCAGTGGTGCCTGGCACTTACCAGCTGTGGCCCCAAGGGATCATTCCTGTCGTCATCCATCCCAATCTTGGTGAGTGAACTCAATCGCACTGACTTAGGAACCCTGAGAAGTGCCTGGCAAGGTAAAGCTCAGTAAGCGGCGGGAACATTGTGACAAACTTTGACAGATTAATAGCTGAGTGCGTTGTTTTTTGCATGAACGTGTACAACAGTTATCGATAAACGATAAGTTATATTGCTTTCACCAGTCCGCATTCCACTTCGAAGGCTCACTTTTTTAGCAGAGATCTGTCTGAAAAAACAGTAAGTTTATTTCTCTACAAACGATGCTTACAGCATGATAAAACCAAATAAAGAGCGAAATAGAACTTTATTTTCCATTTGAAAATTGAAGGAAAGCTGTGTAGTTGCATGCAATTTGTTTATACGTGGTCGTGGGCTATATTTACGGCCTCAGTAATGCTCTGTGGGCCATGAGGGCATCTGAAATAAATAAATTAAGTTGATTGACCTAAATGCTTACCTTAATTTCTGAACTGCATTTCGCGTTTTCAATTAAATACAGATCATTTAGCTTATTCTAGTTACTACCCAATTTGTTGATATGTAATTCTTCCTTATTTTACTCATATTCATGTTGTCTATTGTTTCTTGTGTTCAAGTTATATTCCGCAGCTTCTCTGCCTGTTTTACACTTGAATTTATACGCTCTGGTGACGCAACAAACTCGTTTTCAAACAAAAAGCTACAAAAATCATTATTGCAAGCATTAAGCTGAAAGAAGTGTACAATGGCCTTCATCACAGTACAGCTGCAAAAAAAAAAAGCATTCCGCAACTCTAATCAGCGAATGAATAACTTTGAAATGCTGCACAGAGCAAGCGAAACCTCTACAATAAACATTGAAATAATGAGTTCAAAGTATGACTCATGGGCTTTTCAGAGCCCACAAAAACACAAGAAACTAAATGAACAAGAGTCGAGAGGGGTCCTCAGTCCGGGCTAGTCAATGCCTCGACAAGAAGACTTGTCTTTATCTTTGCAAATGCGGTAATTATTGGTCAGGTCTTTCTTGTAGAATTCTCTAAATTCAGTTGTGCGTGCTCAGGAAAGCGTGAATATCTAGACTGCATACTTCAAAAGCTGTTTTTGCATATAGTACTTTTTACTGTGTACACCGCTCCTGTCCTTGTATTTGACGCGGGTTTGGAACTCAAGCTGCTTAATACAGCAGCCTTTTTTTTCTCATCGTCCCATGTTCTTGGTTAACATGAAATAAAGATTTTATTTGATTTCATTCGCAGGTTAAATGAGGCCTACCCTACAACGAAGAAAAACGGGGGGGGGGGGGGAGTAAGTAGAGTGGAGAGGATTGCAGGAGAGCCACAAGCGGAGAGGAGAACGGGAAAAGAGGATAGAAAGGCGAATTTCATTTTATAGAATTCCTCAAGAAAGAAGGAAGCAAAAAGGAAGAAGGGGGTGAAGGATTGGGGAAGCAAAACATGCTGAGCAGAAGGCGCTGAGCAGAACGAGAAAGTACATAAAAATAAAAGAAAAAAGGACGAAAGAACCAACAAGCACATGGAAGGCAGGTGCCGAGTATATTTGCTTTTTGGTGTTTTCACCCTGCCTTTGGCCAGATGCGAAACGTTGTTAATGGATTCCGTCAGCGATGAAGTTACCTGAGATGTTTTCTGAGTTTTCTTTGGAGACATTTACCACTGTTTATTGCGATGTTTTAGAAGCTTGGATTTTCACTTATAGATTTCTAGCCTGATTGCAAAATAGGAAAGCCTCTCTGTAATTTCAGTCAATTGCAGAATTGAAGCCTGATTGCGAAATTATTAGTCTAAGTTCATCGCACTTAAGTTATTACCATGTTGAATGAATGAATGAATGAATGAATGAATGAATGAATGAATGAATGAATGAATGAATGAATGAATGAATGAATGAATGAATGAATGAATGAATGAATGAAGCCTTTATTGCGAGGGAGGAGTGGCTTTCAGCAGCTGTTGAGTAATTAGGAGAGATGGCGGTGTATGTGCGGAGGCAACTTTTACAGCCTTCACAGCTACGCGTTGTAATTCAACGTCCTCTCTTACACTACTCAAAGCAGGCCGCTTTCACAACCGTATGCCGCGATGGCATGTTGTGCTGCGGAGATTGATCGTATGTGGTCTGCTAGGGTGGCCATGTCGTCATATGTTATGTGGTGAATTTTGTGTCTCCCTCGCGAGTAAGATGGGCAAGTCCATATAAGATGTTGCATATATTCTCTACAGTGTTCTTCCATCTGTTGGGCATAGGTGTTTTGTGTCTGGCAATACACTATTTGTGAAGTATGTATGGGGTGTAAGCTGCGTTTTCAATAACTTTGTTTATTAAGGTATCATGTGGCCGAGTGAGCTCCCCATGTTGATTAAAATGTTCCGAAACTGCCTTGAGTAGGTTCTGTTCTATGTCAGCATGGTGTCCATCCGTTTTGGCGCTCATGAGTTATCCTGTTTCGCCTAATCATTGCTTCTGACAGGTGAATTGCAGCCTGCAGATAACATTAGACGACGCGCAGGTAAAGCTAGTTTTTACGTAAAAGATAAGGTCGCTTGCGATGCTGGTAACCGTACTATCGCTTTGTAAATAGCTGCAGGTGTTACATCTGGGTCGAGGGCATGAGCTTACTGTCGGCGAGGGTCTATTATCGCGCCTACGTGTAGTAGGATGTCTCTCAGGATCGTGTGGCAACTGTAAGCCACCCTTGGCGCCTAGGGGGATATTTTGTTCGGACGGCCGTTGGTGGCAAGGAGAGGGCGGCAATTCCACAAGATAATCGTAATTTCAAGACAGCAACTCACGCAATTGCATCCAGTCGACACACAAGAGAGGTTTCCAGAGACTGTTTCCCATAGTTATGACAATGGAGGCTATTATGCAAAAAAGAAAATACAGCAGTTTCTCAAAGCCATGCCTTCGCGACATGCCATCTCCAAATTATGTGAAACTCACTCGTTTCTTCTTTCAGCGCACGGGATGCCACTAATTAGGCAGGCGGTGGCTTCAATCCAGGCGAAGAGCTGTCTGCGCTTTGTGAGCCGCACAACGCAGCGGGACTACGTCCACATTTTTCCGGGAAGAGGGTAAGCGCCTGCCCCGAGCGCCTGTGGGCCCTCAACTCGGCGTCAAGCACTGCCACGCACTCACCGCGCGGCTTGGACGCCGACTCAGCTCTAATTGTCAAGACGTGGGGCAGGGCGTTACTGTGCAACTAGACCCCAATGTATAACTGGTAACAGGTCCATGCAAAACGGTGCACACTTACGTTGCTTGTGCATTTGCGAGTGCAAGACATACACTGGGCTGTGCCCTGGACCGCCTCGATCCTTGCCCATTAACAGAGCAAAAGATCCGCGGCCACAGCAGTCGACTCCCCTCAAGGCATACAAGGCACCTTTTGCCTACTTGAGTGCGACTGGATTGAGTGACAAATTGTGACAGCGTTGTGCGTGTGTGTGTTATGCCTTTTTCCCCTTCTCTCTTCCTCCTTTTAGTCCCCTAATACCTCTTCCCCAGTGCAGGGTAGCCAACCGGAACCCCTTTCTGGTTAACATCCCTGCCTTTCCCTCCTCCTCTTTATCTATCTATCTATTTACGTTGCTTGCTCTAAATGTGAGCGTGGGAGTCCCATAGCGACCCTGGAACTGTCCTGCTCCGAACAACATTTTATTCTGTCAAAATCTAACGATGGTAGATGCCAGTGTTGTCCCACTGCTGAAAAAGAGGAAGACAGGAGAGAGAAAGTGGGGTGACGTCATACCATTGGTATCTCAAAAAAGTCTTCAAAATGCTTGACATTCGGACAGCCTGCAGGAGCTGCACCTGAATGGAAACTGCGGGAATGGCATCAATGGGATTCTCAAACACCACTCGCCAAGGAGCGGTTTGCGTTCGGTGTTGAAGGTAGCGAGCTCATGAGTTTCCAACAACCAGAATTTTTTAGAAGCAACGTTATCGGTAATCGAAAATTACCCTTCACCCCTTTGCACCTTCCCTTCTTTTTTCGGGACTCCTAGAACGATCCAAAATTAGGACCCCCAGTATAATCGTGTGGCTTATATTTTTAAGACGATTTTATTTGCCTGGCTTTGTTTTGACGTCATTTGATACTGTTATTGCTCGCAGTAGTTCTTGCGTTACATTCATGTGACGCTTGAAGGTGTCTAACAAATAACATATTCGATGCATATACGCGTAAACACGCTACACGACGAATGCGCGACATTATATAAGGAGTGGGCGAGGCACTTTGTGATGTTCAAAAACTGTTGTATAGTTTGTTAAGGGTCACAAAAGGAATATTTCACACTTGTATTTCGCCCAGCGTGCACTGACACAGGATAAAATAACGACAAATGACGCAGCAAAGGCGCAACAACGCAAACACATCCTTTAACCTCCTTTTCCAAAAATATTCTTTGTTAATCGATATTGAGGATTATTGAACACTACCACTTCAGCTGGAAGTGAAGGACTGGGCGCGCGATACGAGACGTTGTCATTTGCATTACCTTTTACTCCGCATCTTTGGCGAGCCATACAGAAAAAAAGGACATTTATAACAAATGTGCGATGTGTTGGGCGAGTAAATGAAAATCGTATAAAAGAGGTTCATTATTCATCGCATGCGGTCGGGATGTTTGCACGTTCCAGTGAACACCGAAAAAAAAAAACTTCCCGTTTCCTTGCCACTTGCCAACCGCTCCTGTTTTCCTCTTTTATTTGCCATGGCGAGCGAAATTCGTCTTGCCTTTTTCAAGTTTTCAGTGAACAGCGTACAATCTATACACTGTCTATGAACATTTTTGGATGGGGCACCCTTGGTTAGTTGCATATACGAGAAACACCATGCGGAACCGAAACAGAAGACAAGCGTCCTTCGTCGAATTTGTCATGTCCCAGTTTGAGATTACCTCACTGAATTTTTGTGCGCATTCTCCTTTGTGCCGCCTGTTGTAGTGATGACGTTGAAAAAAATCAAAGCTGCTTTAGTCGCGCAACATAGATTAGAAGCATGCTTGCTTGCAATTCGCGTGCAGGTGCTACTCGGCCGTCGGTCGGCAAGGTAGCCAGCAGCAGCTGTCCCTGGGCACCGGCTGCCTGAACAAAGGCACCGTGGTACACGAGCTCCTACACGCGGCGGGCTTCTTCCACGAGCACTCGCGCTCCGACCGGGACCAGTACATTGTCGTCTTCAGGCAGAACGTGGTACCAGGTATGTAGTACCTGCGCATGCAGCAAGGCATGGGGACGACCGTTAGAATCGAGCGGTTTTTCTTAAAGAAGTTGCACATGCTTTACATCAGTTTGCTGCCTTTTGTTGTCGCAAGAAAATAAAAGCCATCATTCGCCATAGTACAGAGCTTGAAGAGGTTCTGAACTGTGTGCATAGAGTTGTAAGTAAGTTGTTGCATGCCATTCTTATTGCGAACAGGTCTGTACATAACATCATTCACTGTTATCTTCCTCTCTCTTCTATTTGTCCTTTATATCATCGCATCATTGTCTACACTGCAGAAAGGTAACTCGAGCACTGTTCTGATTAACCTCGCTGTTGGAGGATAATCAGGGCATTGTTCCGTTTAGCGTTTCTCGGCGCACGTGTACTTCAGCGCGGAGTAGTAATGCAGTTGTACGGAAATGCAACTACTCACAGACGGCATGCATCACTCCTTCTTGGAAATTGCATTTAGACTGAGTTGTTTTGGTACAAGTGCCACTGTCATTTGTCAATAATGGCGGTGACAACGCGAACAAAGTGAGATGAGAAAAACGTGGGCGTCGTGATAACTAAAAAATAAATTGCAGTAAACAATGGTATAATCGTTTTGTTATTTATTCGAGATGTTTGCCATTAGGCATAATGAGAAAGGGAAAGGGGATATGGAAGAAAGTGAGAAGAAGGAGTGTAGACAAGCCTCGCTTTTAAAAAGTGGCAAAAGTTCTCAAAACGTCGTGCAACAAAGCTACAATTCATGAACAAACCTAAGTAGTACAAAGTGACGCAGCACGCCTTTAAAGCAAACCTTAGCAGGCGATCTGCCTCAGGAAAAATAACATGTTCGACAAGCAACTTGTTTCTTTAAACTGATAGTAGCAATGAGTAGTCAGGCTGAAAAAAAAAAACAGGTGATCTGAAATGGAAAATTCTCAGGTCCTGCCAGTTCTAGCGTACATGTTAGCAGGAAGCCCCGAAGGTCACTCCTGGAGGCCATGTCATTTGGGCGCAGAGTACGCCTTCAACTTCGAGAAGATGCAGCCGTGGCAGCACCGCCTGCTGACCCCGTTCGACAAAGACTCGATCATGCTGTACGGCTCGTACGCGGGCAGCAGAGCTCCGGGACTGTACACCATGCTGGCCAGGGACGGCAGCCGCCTGAGGGAAGTCCCGGACAAACCAGGCCTCAGCGACAGCGACGCCCGCCGCATCCGCATCCTCTACCAGTGTCCATGATGATGGTCCTCAGCTGGGACATAGCGAATTCTACGCTAGTTACTCTATCGAATAAGAACAATTAAATGCTGATGGCGATTACTAACAGTATTCGCTTTTGTAGCGCGTGAAGTTTTTCTAGCTGAAGAGCGTGACGTCTAATCCCTGCCTGCGTGTTAAGAGGTCGCACTTCGTCGGAATTATTTTTGGCTTTGTCTAGCCCCTTTCTTATGTGCAGGAACTGTATGTGACATCCGGACTGGAGAAGCCTGCAGTACATTTCTTTATCTGGAGTCGGCATGAAAGCCCGGGCTCGATGACGTATAAAAATCAAAGCAATAAATCCGAAAAACGCTTTACGAAGTAATGTTCCCGAGCTCTACTGAAAAAGGAATTTAGGTATTAACGTGTATCGATTGAAAAATATATTCTTTTTTAAGTGAAGAACAATACTTATTGCGGAAACGCCAGTAGCAGGCTTCCTTTGGGGCATCCTCTCCGGAATAAAATTCTGATTGCAAACGAGGCTATATAATCTGGCCGAATCCGTTTCGTACGAGGTCAGTTTCGTAATTGCCGTTCACGACGAGGACGAAGTCAAGACATTTTTACGTACCAACACTTTCCTCTTTTCCGCCCTCATTCCTACCGCCTTCCGCGAAGAGAGGAGTGCAATTCCAGAGACATTGCCCCCCCCCCCCCAGCCTACATCTCCACTTTACTTTCAATAAACGCATCTTTCTCACTTTCCTTCTTTCCTGCTGCTTTCACGTTCTGTCTTTTTCTGCGCCCTAGTCCTCTTCCAGTGTTGCTTTTTCGAGTGCGGTACACGCTTACCACTGCATCTTCTACTTCATACAGTGTTGTGGGCGACACGGCTAGTCCAGCTACATAGGACCTGAAAAAAGTAACTTGGCTGCATGAGCATGCCTGTAGCATGAAATATCGGTACATTTCTCTCACATTGGCAGCGTTTGTTGGAGGCAGGCAATGCCCCCTAACGTTAGCTTTCGCGTTCGTATCTAACGAGGAAGATCAGCGGCAAAATTTTCATTCGGTTTTAATTTCGTTCTGCCGTAGACGAAAAAAAAAAATGAGCCTAAGAAAGGCTCTGGGACACTGGCAAGACCATTTGAGGCAGATGTCAATAAAACTGCTCTTGAAGGTTAGGTAGTCTACTTTCGAAATGAATTTCCGATGGCTACACATTGTTCTCGGCAGAGAATCCCGCTTCAATAAGGGAGCCTATAAAATCATCAAAATATATGCATAAATTTGCAGCCGTAATTTCTTCCGCTCGCACAGTTTTCCTCAGGCCTAAGAGGAATCCGAAGCGGCTTTCGGTCAGCAATTTTCTCAGTTTAAAAAATGTTGCTCAGAGTACTGTCATGCAGCGTAACCGTCATAATAAATTCAGTTTAATATCATTATCAGATTGTCTCAGATTAAAACATCTCGCTATCCGCGAGCCGATCGCTCTATTAAGAGGTCTGTTTTCATACTGTCTTCTTTTGAGAACGTTAGCAACCCAATTAGGTTGCATTGTATCATGCGACGGAATAACATGAGTTGAAAGTTCGCCACTGCGCTTGCTATGAAAACCTTAGGCGTAAGGCAAACCATACTGGTATGACTGAATTATTCAAGAAGGGTATCTTCGGAGCCCTCAGTAGTGACTCACGGAACATGTCTCTACCAACAGCAAACTCATCCAGAAGAAGGAGGGATGAAGAGAGAACGAAATCTTACTGAAAATAAAAAGGTCAGAAAGTAAGTTACAGGTCAGAGAAAAAACAAAATAAATAGTAATTTAGCTATTAGCTAAATTTACGTTCTTAGATTCTCTAATCAAGGCACCGCATAAAGTAGCTCCGCATTTCAAGTAGCTCCGCATTAAAGGGCAGCTCTGGGATTATTTCAAGGTTAGGATATTCAAGTGAAAATTATCTTGCAGGTTTTCTGTCATTTCTAATTACTTCCACCAAGTTTCATAGCCATGCGACCGGCTATTCCGGCGCAAATCAATCTTAAAGTTAGCGGTTCCCATGGCCTAAGTTAGATTACTTCTACGGGCAACACTGAATTTTCAACGCCCCAAGCACTCCCCGACGTTAATACGCTCTCCCTGCTTGAGTAACAAAGTTCTGAGGCATGTATTAGGACACCTCAGGTATTTTACGAAAAGTTGATTGCTTTCAGTCGCTACTTCAGGCAATCCACACGCGTGCCAGCGTTTTTATACTAATGTTTCTGACGTCATCGCTGGCTCACATAAAATATAGTACCTGGCGACGTATGGAGTTTCGGATTCGGTTTCCTCTTCTTTCCTTTTGTAAAATTGTTCAACTTTGTATTTTGAAAAACGGCCATGTGGTGTAACTATCAACTATCAAAGTTGCGGTTTATGAGTTGGTACGCTTGGAAGGTGAATAAAAATGCCGTACCTGGAAAAGTTTTAATACCGCATGGCAGTGTTGAAACATGAAGTGTGGCAAGATACTACAGAACGTTCTCGTTCAAAATTTTTAAAAAAATTATGTATGCGTAGAAATCGTGTTCGCGCTATGTATTTCCACGAAATAAAATATTCACTTACTCCGTTCGCACGAAGGCCAACATAGCAGATTATGAAGTAACGCGGACAATTGAGCGAGTTGGTACATCATTTTAAAACTTTCGAAAGCGCTGCTACGGGGGACACCAAGAGAAAGAAAACGAAGGACAAGCGCTACTATCAACTGAAGTTTATTGGGAAAAACACACAAGGTTAAGTAGCTCACACAAGGCAGCCAGCAGCGCATGCGCCTACCCTCAGAATGACAAACCGAACCACTGGGTTGAATTAAGATACCGAATTTCACAATCATGGATGACAACAGATGGTGTACTGACGCACATGTCGGAGTTTTTGTGAATATTAAATGCCTCAGATAATTCCCTTGTTAGCTGACTGGAATGCCTATACAGAATTTTTGTACTATTTAGCAGAGGTACACATACATTTTTTTCCAACGGGTTAGAATTGTTAAGTTCGCAGTCTCTGTAATGCGGGGCCAAATTAGAGGAAGGAGCCCCCTTTAAAGACGAATTATGTTGGCGTAGCCGTCTGTTTACACATTTACCACTTTGGCCTATATAACTCTTTCCGTGAAATTCGGTATCTTAGTTCAATACAGTGATTCGTTTTGTCATTCTGGGGGTAGGCGCATGCGCTGCTGGCTGCCTTTTGTGAGCTATTTAACCTTGTGTGTTTTTTACAATAAACTTCAGACTATGAAATGATTCCTGGCATGTTACCGGTGATCGCAAATGTTAAGGAAGTCATCTTTCGTCACCGCAGTGGTTTACTGATTTGAAAGTGTCAATAATGATTGCATTTCGGAATGTTTGCAGACATCTTTCAGTGCTGTTAGACTGAAATGTAACATCAGAACACTGAACGCTCTACAACAGCGTTGCAAATGTTGTAGAGATAGCTTTGTATGAATTCCTATCAAAAATTAATTGTAGGCTCTGAATCATCCAGAATATCATTCACGAAGGATGCTAAAAAAACTCACACGGCTGTTATCAGTATGTATAACTAGGTTCAACGACAACTACTTCCGGGGGTTAACACAGCAGCACAGTTAAACGGCCAAATATTTGAAATGGATCGTTTCACTCAGGACCTTTGTAGTACCGGTCTTTGCCAATATATTTGCATTATTAGGTCGATAACCTGTGCTTATTAATATCCGTCTTCCTCTCTGGTACAGTGCTCATGACTCCTCTATGCTGCCATCCGTGACCTCACTGTAAGGACAACACTGCGTGAGGTGGTTCCATGACGCATTGCGGTGGCATCATGTGTTAGCGTCATGCGTTACGTGACTGCCTGCGGACCAATCAGAGTGGCTCCGTAATAACGCTGACTCCAAAGAACCATGGCACGTGCCCTTAAAAGGCAGCTGCGTCACTTTTGGATTCCACGATATTCGAAGATTCAAATTTATATAGGGTTTAGGTAACTGCATACTAACTTTTTTTTTGTGCCAACAATTCAAATGGCGCAGGGATCACCGAACAAACATTAAACTTCTCCTCACAGCACAAGAGGTGTGTGGAGAAGCTCGGCGACGCCTCGTCACAAACAGGGAGCTCTCGAATTTGAGTTGCCTTCGCCCACATCTGACCGTGTGTCGCCGGATGGGACCAAACAACGCTCCGCAACCACTGCATTCGATGGGGCTGGTCTTTTCCTTCAAATAAACTGTTCCTGAGCTGTAAATCTATCGGCACTGCTCCCCCCCCCCGCCTGCGCGCCCCTCCCCGGCGTTGGGCACTGTGGAGAAGCTTGAACGTCCGCTGTTTTAACCGGCGGTTACGTCACCATTTCAAATGCTATCCTAAAGGACTTCGCATGATTTACCTACAAGTTCCACAGGTAAAACTTTTTATTGAGTTGCCCTTGTGCTTCTTAAGTTATCCATGAACAGCTTCAGCTGTAAAAGTGGGACAAGGAAATGAAATGGCCCTCGCATGATATGCAGTGAAAAGTTCTTACTTTCAAATGGCAAAAAAGGCCAAAAAGACAGTTCTTCAAAAGTCATATTTCTCGGAAGTATGACTCCGTATTGATTCCTCGTATGACTCCGCAATATACGAATTTTAAGCTGAGAAGACTGCATTTAAGAACATTCACGCCACTTTATCCAAACTCGAAACTCACTTCATGATAGCTGTTTTGAAGTGAACACTGGCGTAGCTTGGCCTAATACATCCGAGCTTATATTATTCGGAGCATGTATGAACTACTTGAAAAATCAGCAGCTTAAAGCGGTGCTTTTATCACATATCTTGGCATTTTTCATTTTATAAAAGCTCAATTTTCAGTAAAGTACCGTCGTTTTAGTTCAAATGCGGCAATCTATCCTACTTCAGTTTAAGCTAGCGGTATCCATTTGAAGTTTAACTGCGATAACTGCGGACTATTTTACCAGCTATAAATTAAGTAAAGCTTTTTATTTGAGCTAGTTGGTGCATTTCTCATTTCTAAGGAGATAAATGTTTGCGCAAAGCGCGCCAAATGTTTGCACGCCTTGTGTGTTCGTCTACGGGTCACGTTAGCGTTATAGTAATGAGAGAACTAATTCAGCGAGCAGAAGGAAAACATTGAACAGATACACGAAGGAAACTAAACTGTGTACGGTACTATGGCAAGCCATTTTCATTTTTTTTTCTGGTCTCCTTTCCAGAGAAACGGGAACAATGCCTGGTAAGAAATCGCGATACTCGTCATGTTCGGTGCAGACACCTGCAGCATGAACATATGTTTGAGCCTGTGCTCCATGCAAGGAAAGAAACAGTCGCCTTATAAAGGAAGCTTACCACACGTAATATCATAAAGTCTGGGTTTTATATTTTTTCTTGGGAGGAGAAATAGTGCCTAAACTCGAGGTCTCCGCATGCAGGCACGTTTTAACTAGATACCAGCAGAAACTCGTGCCCGCCAGAGCGTTGTTGCAGTAACAGCAGCCTTAAAAAACTGCCAATAGTTCCCTGTGCAAGAGCAGGAAGAGGCCCATAACAAGTATTTTTGGAATGCGAGTATTTTTGACCAGAAAATTTTCCGTACCGTTGGATCGTTACCTCTTGTCCTGCCAACCACAGAAAACACTCTTCGCGCGCGCGTCACCTTTATCTCACTTCATAGTAAAAAGGAAGCCTAAGGTCAACGTTCACGACACTTCATACAATTGCAGCAACACAGCATATCCCTGCCCTTGCGATACCGATTCGTGACGACAAGTCCTGGGTTTCCGCCCACATTGATAAGCTTATCTCTCGCAGCACACGTCATCGGCGCCCATTGTAATATGGCCCCCTCCACAAAAACCTGACGGCGGAACAGGTAGTTTCACTCGCAAGATAAAAATACACCTGGTCGTGTAGACACACTGCACCGAAGTCCATAGCAAGTGAGATGCGACGCGTGTAGCAGAGACATCTGGGGAAGTATACGTGGACTCGCTGGCCTCGGCGAACTCGCATCTATCTAATCGCGGTGCTCGAAGTTCATCTTGCGGCGAACTCCACAGGATATCTGACGCCGACGGACGACTCATTGTGTAGCTACAGCGCTGGCTGTGTGTTTGGAAGCATGCGTTCCGCATCGTCTCTGCGGTTTCTGGTATTGTTGCTGTCATCCTCTTTATGGACGGCGCTGACAGCACCTGTGACTGAGCGAGTGGTGCAGTGGCCGCATCCAGGTATGACCATGCATCTCACATACTAAGGACCAGCGCTCTTTGATTATATCTGTTGAGAAATTGCGTTCCAAAACCCGACTACTTCTCGGACCACCTGGTGGAGATAAACAAAGTGCAGCACCTTCTATGGGTCTTGCACACACCTAGTTATTGCGCTCTGAGCCCCTGTTTTGTGCAATTAAGCAGTTTGTTTCAATGCCGCATTTGGCACGACAATCTGCTAAACTCCAAATAGCGGCCCATTCAGGGCACCACATTTTGATTCGTGGATTCCGTAGCGAGTTTCGCAAGCGTTATAGACAAGGCGCTCTGAGCATGCGTAGGGTTGGATACACCTATATCCACCCTTCTGCTCCGACATGGCACGCATGACTACCACTGACTAGCTGGCGCACCATCTTGCCAGGGTGACAGACACAGGGTCCCCTCGAGGCCTAGCACTCAGTTATTGAGTCACTATACTTCATGCACGGCGGCTATTCGAACCATACTCCCAGCAGTGCGAAAGACAATGCCTTCCACAAAATCTCTTCTGCGAGCAACATGCAATGCAAGGGGATCGGGGGGTTCTTTTCACTCTGTTTCGGAAGTGCATAGGGGCGCAACTACTTGCGGCCATATTCATTGGATGACGGTGGGCGCTCGCATTCTCATTGTCACTACTGCGAATTGAAAGCTAGCTAGGTTCCCTTGACATTTAGATAAGTTAGCGCCCTTTGTTATGGACCTAAGTGCTTTTCATCTGGCTACGCTCAATGCTTCATTTTTGCATAACCTGATATCTAGACGATGTCCTGTTGATGATTCGCAGCTCTTTTTTTTTTCATGCGTTGTTCAAAGGCGTTTGGCTAATTCAAGATTACAGAAGTTGTCGTTAGCAATGGCTCGCGGATAAGGAATTTTCTCGCTACCCCTGGCACGAAAGGAATAAAATGTTTTTCTTTGACAGTAAATGCTGCTGTTTTCCAATTTCAGCAAAATTTTGACATTTCTAGAATAATAATAGCGTCGAACGCTAATCTGCGGTAATGAAGCTGCGGTGGCTAAGTGGTTATGGCACTCGGCTGCTGGCCCGAAAGACGCGGGGTCGATCCCAGCAGCGGTGGTCTCCTTTCGATGGAGGCGAAATTCTAGAGGCCCGTGTACTGTGCGATGTCAGTGCACGTTAAAGAACCCCAAGTGGTCGAAATTATCCTGAGCCTTCTATTACCGCGTCCCTCATAGCCTGTGTCGATTTGTAATGTTAAACACCATAAAACCAATCATTTTCGGTAATCAATAGCACTAGAAAATGAGAAAAATTCGCTTGACGGAGTTACTGACTTATGTACTATGTAAGTAATTAAGTGCCTTTCATATTGCTAATGAATGCAAGCTCCAGATTTAGTAAACATATGCACGTGTCGAAGTTCATACAAAAGCAAGACGATAAACAAGCCCCTCGTAGGGGAGGTGAGAGGTTTGATTCCGAGTCCCACCGAGCACCCGCCGGTTTTCCATTAAGTAGTTTCCTCTGGACTGAGCCCGGCTAGGTGAATAGAAAGGAGGTCGTTGACTTCTGCCCTCTACCCCCATGTGTAGAGAGAAACACCCTGTACCATGATCCTCTTTGGCTGAGCTGCCCTTCCGCGATTAAAATTCATTGTCTTATCAGAAGTGAAAGAAAATTGACCAAAGTAAAACGGGATATATAAAACAGAGAGGAAATATTTAGTGAGCAATATTTTGCAGGTAATGACATGTTGTAGCCAAATTAAGAAAATAATTGGCGGCGGTTTAGGTCTGCGTAAGCCTGGAGTGACTCGATAGCTACAGCTGGCCGAGTGGAACTTGGTGACGTGACCAACCACGTGACGAACCATGTGATCAGCCACGGGGCCGCGCCGCCGGCAACTGATTCACACCACGTGACAGCGTGGCGGCGCCGCCACGCTGAAGGCTCGAAATGCTACCGTAATGTAGCTATCGCTACTAAAGAGCGATAAGGTCAGTGGTACCTTTCTTCAACAATATCACTGCCATGCACAACATATGACTAAATAGGGATTTCAGGCTGGGTTCTATGGAAACTTTCGTGTTTTTTTTGTAGAGATAGCTACATTACAAAAGCATGTCGAGCCTTCAGCGTGGCGGCGCTGCCACCCTGTGGCTGCGCCGCCACGCGGTTGGTCACGTGGTGCGGAGCAATTTCCGGCAGCACGGCTTCGTGGCTGATCACGTGGTTCGTCACGTGGTTGGTCGCGTGACCAAGTTACTCTCGGCCAGCTGTAGCTATCGCGTCCCTCCAGGTTTAACCAAAGCTAAACCGCCGCCAATTTTTTGAAGTCCTTTTTTTGGACGGGGGGATTACTAGAACACCAATCTTCATCTTTCATTTAAGTACATTATTTTTCGACTAATAATACTGTAATTGCTTAAAGCAGAAAGTTTCATATATGGCCAATTGTTAAAGGTCACCTGAAACGGGTGTTCGTGGTTAGTTATGAAATGCTTGCATTATGTAGAGTACACGCCAACGAGCGTCCATGCCGCGTACGAGGCCTCAAACTTTAGCGGAAAGTTTACAATGTACTTTTATAAATTCCCGATTCGCACCTCGTGCCGACCAGCGATGCCGGCCTTTCGCGCGAAACCTGGCATGCGACGTCATGTTGTGCAAGTTACGTCAGCAGCCGGTGGTTATCACTGGCTCGCGCGCCGAGTCTTTCAGACGTCACGCAGCTGCCATGGACGCCGCCACTCCGGCGGGTCCGGAGGCTCCTCCTCCCTGCCCGGGGAATCCCCGTGCAAGTCGGCCGACAGCTGAGGCAGAGGAGGAGCCGAGTTGGCGGGGCCAGCGGAGGAGCGCCGACGTTTCGGCTTGCGAAAAGTGACGAGAGGAGAGGGAAAGGCGCGAAATTCACATTTTTACTGCATATAACTCAACTTCCACACCGCGCATTTAAAAAAAAATCTTGCTGGGGGATTTCTGCAAAGCGATGTACTAAGCATACCGCAACTTAAATGCGAGCCCCTTTCAGAGGCCCTTAAATAACTAAATTTTGGCACTTTGGGCCGGGGGAGGAGGGTAGGTAGATTCTGTGTGTCTATGAGCTCTTTCTGCAACCATTCCAGGCTGGAAGAGACAGAAGTCAAGAAACATTGGTTGCAGAGCGCCTTTTATGTGGTTACCAACGGCTTGAAGTGAGAACTTCAAGCCGTGTTGCTGCTATATTAATGCGCTACCACGGCAACAGCTAAATAATTTCAAAATGAAAGCAATACATTTCATTCCTACTGGCAAGAGTCAAAAATTGTTGTGTCTCTGCGCATAATCCTTAGGTGCTCGCCTCGTTGAGCTGTGCTATTTCCCGACTTCACGCCGAAGAATACTGCGCACTTAACACTAATCCTCATGATGCGGCTAACTATGTCCTGCAGGATGAATGCCCCTCACATTTCGCTCCCATTAACAATTCCTCCTTAACTGGTAGGGGAACGGCAGGGACACCTCCCGGGCGTCCCTAGCGGCCTACATCGCTCTCTGCGCAATCATTAGAGAGCTTTAGAACAGGGTGACCTATCGCTTTTGCGGTTAGGGTAAAAGCGGGGGCCAGTGCGCATGCGTAGAATCTAAACATCCCCTGTGTCCTTGAGTGAGCTGGCGACCCCCTAGACAGGGTCTGACAATATGGCGGCGTCCGTCGAAGCGGTGGCCGTTTTCCTCAGCAGCAATTCGTCTTTCCCGGTTTACTGCATGTGACGTTCGCGGCAACTGAATGGTGCACGAAGCTTTTGGTTTGTCTCAAGCTGGGCAGAACACAAAAGTTTAGCGATAAAACGCCGCACATTTTAAGACTGCTTCTGGACTGAGACAACTGCTAGGCTTGGTAAGTACACTTTGTTCGGTTGCTATGGATATACAAATAGAAAGCGGGGAGGTTCAAATATGTTTATAATGATCACTTATAACAGACTTTACAAACTAGAGGTTTTACGTAATATGTTGTTTTTGCGCAATATTGATTACACAGTTTTATTTACACTGTGACAAAGAAAAAAGTTTAAACAAAATTATATTTGCGAGATTTATAACACTGTGCCTCACTTTATAGCCAGAATAGCTTTGCGAGCTCTTACGCTATGCAGATGCGGTCGACGCGGCCGGCCCCCTATGCTGAGGCTCTCGTGAGCACACACCGCAAGACCACCATATGCCGCGAGAATATGGGGAAGCTAAGTTTGGGGTCCCCTATTCTAAATCTCTCTATTATCTCATGCTAGCTAGTGCTGGTTTTCTGCATTACCAGTTGTGTAATCGGCAATAAATATTTTCACTCTACGAAAGCTTAAAACCAATAAAGAATAAAAGCTGTGGAACATGCGCGAACGCGAGTAACTAACTGGGAGCACGAATAAGTGGCAGAAAAAAGATGATTTGGCCGTTTCTATAGCAAAAGCTAACAACCGTGCATTGAGTCTTTTTTTTTTTATTGCAGCACAATGAAAAGGAGCCAGGGTAAAAGCTCCTTAGTGCCGCTTGGTTTCCCGTTCATAACTTTTTTAACTACGTCAGCAGGATTTGCCTAAGCCGAAAATACATTAACAAAATCAAAATGTAGAGGTAAGAAAAATAGAAAAAATTATGAAAGTAACAATAACATATTAGTGTTGTCAACGAATCAGAAAATAACATGCTAACATGCTAGGCTTGGTAAGTACACTTTGTTCGGTTGCTATGGATATACATAAGAAAGAGGGCAGGTTCAAACATGTTTATAATGCTTACTTATAACAGACTTTACAAACTAGAGGGTTGACGTAATGCGTTATTTTTGCGCATTATTAATTACGCAGTCTTATTTACACTATGATAAAGAAAGAGTTTAAACAAAATTTTATTTTCGAGTGCTTGGTAAGTACACTTTGTTCGGTTGCTATGGATATACATAAGAAATAGGGCAGGTTAAAACATGTTTATACGTCACTCAAAAACGTTTAAACACTTTTCTTCCTAAAGTTAAAAAAAAACCATCGGCACATACTAAATGCGGATAATTGGGAAATAAACAGTTCAGACATCTTTGAAAGACTAATATTATTGATATGAACGCTCCGTTATTACGGTTATTGTTAAACGCGGACAATGACCTCGCTGCAGTTTATCGGTCGCGATCTAAACAGGACAAAACACTTCGTGTCCTCGTGCGCTTCGCGTGGCGGTCGTCAAATAAGCTTGCCTAAAAAGCCATGCCAAGCTCAGAGATGTGAAGTCGGGTGTGCTTTTTCAGGGAAACCTGACCAAAAAGACGCGCACACGTCTCCAGAAAGCAAGGTAGTGGCCGCACTAAAATAATATTAGTTTCGTTTAGCAGTCTATGGGCAAGGTTCTGTTTAGATGCAAAGAGGATGAACATGCAATCGTCATCAAGTCCTCAAGAAAGCTATCCAGAATTGCCAAGACTTCTCATGACTTCAACAAGACATTCCGCCTGTCTTTGAATCACGTATATGACTAGATGAGCTAAAAGAAAAATTGTGATTTCAATATTGTGTGCTTTGCAGATGGCAAAGTTTTTTCTTAACTTCGCATTCTTTCTTAATTCCTTGAATAAGACGAATAGCACCTCGGTTTTATGAGCGCAAATAGCATCAAATGATCTTGACACCTGTTTGGTATCTTTTCGAGGTTGTGGGTTAAACGCACGGCATTAGCTCAACTCCCTAATTTCTTACTTGTTGAATCCTGCGTCGATTTTCTATGAAAGCCTCGCGCATTTATTTCTCACTGTGAGAAGCAGCTATTCTGGACAGACGCTTTCCTACGGGTATCTAATTTGCACTTGAAGCTCCAATTACTACATTGTGTTTACGGTAGACCGCAGTGTGGAGTAGGCTTGAACTAATGCAGTAATAATTTATTAGTATCACCCAAACACGGCCTTATGGCTACAAATGAAACTACATAGATTTCCCAAAAACTTCCCGTTGAACACAAATTGCTCCAGGATGCGGGTCTCAAACCCCGGCCCGGCCAGCGACGGGGGGAAGGTGCATCACAACCATGCCCAAGAATTTTCTATGAAAAAGCCTTTTTTTGCACAAATAGTCCCAAAAATGTATTGCGAAAACAGGTCCACCGCCACCAGTCGCCTCCTCCAATAGACACCCAAACATCCGCGCCTAGGGCCAACATACCCAGCCAGCACGCCTGGCAGATTGCAGGATAAGGCCGCATCGTTCAACTGGAAGTGGTAGCTGTGGTAGCCCAATGTGCTTCGAGGAAACCACATAACGATGAGATTTACTGCTGAAGCCGTGCGTACCGACTACAGCGATATAACGCTCAGCCCATCCAATGGAAGAAGCAGGTTTGAAACGAACCGACGGCCATTAGAAGGCGTGTTGGTTGACACATGGTGGTGCCTTTTAGTGCTAAACTATGCTAAGTAAACTGACTTCCCTCGGTTGACAGTGGACTGTATTCATGCTCCAGATCTTTTTTAACTTCACAGTTAAACGAGCAGCCCGCGCTTTGACATCATTGCCAGACACAAGTGTTTTTGTTTCTCACCACGAGAGGACGCGTTCGTTCCGTGCGCGCTGCCCTGAAAATGCGTAGCACATGCATGGGAACATGCATGGGAAGGTTGTTTTTTTACCAATTCACGTAAATTAGAGTGCAGAAACACTGCGTATTAAGAAGAGACAAAGACACAGCGATTTATCTGCTTTCAAGTTGATCTAAAAGATTTAAGTGCCAAAGTAAACCAAGTAGCCACTTTTCGCTATTCCGTTCTTTGTTCAGAGTAAACAATTTTGCCAAAGCAGTGCTCATACACGCAAGCATACCCAACAATTCTGTACAAACGCCTTTTTGAGCGGGAAACCGTTTATGAAGGCTGTTTTTTTTTCATATATGGTAAGATTTCACTTGAACATTTGAACATTTTGAACATTATCGCTATTAATGCTTCTGCTCTCGTCAAAAGCGTTCCCCATTGGTTTTCTATGGCAGTCTTAACTGTTCGATACGGTCGTTGGAAGTATTTTAAAATTAATATTTTGCTACATATTAGAAGAACGGACGATTACATTCAATATTTCCATAACAGTTTCTTACAATTTTCCAGTTTTCAGAATTTTTCTCCCAGAATGTTGGACGTGTGCTGAGAAAGCGCATTTTTTAGTGGGAAGTTGTTTATGAGCCACTGCACTGAACCATTCTCTAATGGTGTCTTCACCGCAGCGTCCTAAAAAGTTCTGTGCATGTTCGTTCTTCATCATTTCATTTCGTCTCCTTCAGGCATCGCGTTATTCTCACAAAGCACTCGGGAAACCTGCACTGCGTGATACAGGTACACAAGAAAAATTTCCCCTTTTCCTTGTTGGTAAAAACAAGGGCAAATAGTTTATAACTTTTCACACCTTTGTCCCATATTTAAATGGATCGCAGAATCATACATGTCCTCTCCAGTCTATCATTAGCCCCTTCCTCTTGAGCTTCTGAAGACCTAAAACCTCGTCCACACAGTCTTTCCACCTCTTCCCAGCAATGGCGGCCCCACGGGTATAGGTGAAGAGGCCAGTTGCTACCCGGAAAATTTGCCGGGCCACATTAAAATATCGCCTAGCGCTTCGTTTAAATCCTGGCCATAAGGACGTCTCCTCTTAATGCAGCTGATTTTAGGGGTTCCTGCCGCTGTGTTTTGTTTATTTTATTTATTTTAACTTCATTAATGGCACTGCCATAAAGGCGCGAAGAGCGCGTGCCTAAAATTTGGCAAGCACCCCGTCACCCACCCTTCTTCTTCCCGCCTACCTAAAAAACAATAACGTCTACACTGCGAGCTTCTATATACTACATTGGTTCTTTATTTGGCATCTTCCAATCAGTTTCATGCTTAATCACATTCTTTACCATGTCCTCACTTGTTGCATATCACAATGTGTACAGTACATGTCAGATGAGAGTTTGCATATGAGTAGGAAACAGAATGATCGTTGTTGCACATCTGTTATTTGCAGAAATGCGTCAGCCTACTTTGCGAACAAGTTCTACTCACATTAATGCATCTGCTTCAAAGACTCTTCGAATGCGTCTAATTGTAAACATCACTGCCCCAGCACCCCGAGTTTTTCTGCACATGCCTTAATTCTCCCGGTGGCCAGATAAGTGGTTGAGAATAGCGCCCAAGTGACTGCGAAAGGATTAAACCATGTGACTGGAACGCTTCTGAATCTTCTGATGCGCGACATTTCGGACAATAATATGTTATGCAGCCGCAAGGGCAAGCGTATTCTTTTGCAGGGCGCCAACGCTTTTGTCGAGGCATTTCCGAAAAAATTTCACAATAGTTCTCATTCGTTACTTCCGTTCTAGTTGTTATTGACGCTTAATTGGCTTCTGCGACTCGCTGGGCCCATTAAGTAAGAACACAGAGTTTATCCTGCCCATTTCTGTGATCTGCTCGCTGAGTACGGCAATTTGTTTTGTGCTGTTCCTGACTTTTTTTATTTGAGCATTTACCATAAGGCGTAAGTTGTTCCTTACGATACGCTATACATAGTCGTGGAGGCTATTCCCATTCAGGAACCTGAGTAGGCTCCGCTCTCCTGTGCGTGAAATACATCATGGAAGGCAGGCATGTAGCGCTACAGCATAATGTAGTACGTTTTGAATATTGTCGAGCGCATTATGAATAGGAGGTTGTAGCACTGGGAACATAACGGAATT
Organism: Amblyomma americanum; assembly: GCA_030143305.2. Taxonomy (NCBI): domain Eukaryota; kingdom Metazoa; phylum Arthropoda; class Arachnida; order Ixodida; family Ixodidae; genus Amblyomma; species Amblyomma americanum. The sequence continues at coordinate 123,067 of JARKHS020029425.1, forward strand.
GATTCCATGAGACGGCAAACGTAGCAAGGGGTGGCGGAGCATCAGTTGGGTGGAGGAGGTTAGGAAGTTGGCAGGACAAGGTGGTCGCAGCTGGCAACAGTTCCGGGTTAATTGCAGGGATATTAATACCCCTGCTACACGGGCGCTTAAAATGCCTTCCAACCAACTCTCAATCGGCTCGACTGCCGAAGTTGCGCTGCTACACGAAGTTTCTCAACGGCATTCGGCTCGGATGACATTTCCGCGGAGACATTCCAGATTTTGGAATGCCTTCCAAAGGTAAACACAGCCCGAACCGGCCAATAGGCGTTGCCGCCACCATCGCTTCGCCCCGCCCACAGCCGCGCGACTGCTTTCGGCTCTGTGGCTGTTGATTTCGATACCCGCGCACTGCTCGCTTTTTTCTGCGGTTTGTTTAGCAAATAGGACGCGTTCTGTCTAAGTGAGTGCTTGCAGATAACAGTGCACCAATGAACATTTACCGCGTGAGCATGAAATTTCTCCCGGAGTGCGCCGATGAGGACGCCTGCACTTATACTGTTGTTTATACATTGCTGCGTACGAACCGCTAGCGCTCGTTTGTGTGAGATAAAACGCATTCTGCGCTTTAGTTCTGTTAAATGATCTCTTCTCCTTTGTACCGGTTGTGGCCGGGCTTGTTAACGCAGTGCGACACTCTGTGGGAAGCGCCGATACGATCGCTCGCCTGAGAAACACTCGACAGCCGGGCTGCTAACATCGCGTACGACCGGCGCTTGTCGCTAATTGTCCCGACTTCTTCCGACGTGACCAGTGCTTTATTTTAATCTACTTTACCCAGAAGTATGATTGGTGACCGTTCGCGTTAATTGAAACGGCATAAATTGTTATCCACAAAGTAGCAACGGCGACGACTGCTGCTGGTCGTAAAGCAGTGCTCGGCGGTCTGGGTCACACTGGCGCTTCCCGTTCATCATATGCGCGCCCTGCGGTGTAAACAATAGTCGATTTCAGGTCACTGTTGTCAAAACTACACTCTTTGATTATTTTCATTCGCTAAAACTTGTGAATTCGCTCTTCACAACCGCCCAAATCACAGACGTAACCCTGGGGACTCGCTAGGCCTAGTCGTCGCGGAAGGGAAGGGAGTCGCCGTCGATTATAATTAATTTGGCAAGCGCTTATAGCTTGCACATGTGAAATATACCCGTTCGTTTCGCTTATTAACAATATGGATAAGGTAGAAGGGCGAATATATTCACACCGTCGCCTCATAAGCGTGTTTTCGCTCAGCCGCCGGCCTGCCGAGGACATGAAGGCTGACAGTCTGCCGGTCGGATTCGTCTATGTCGTTGGCCTAGAAAACTTGTCCCACTACAATCATATGCTCATGTTGACCGTGACAGTGTCGTTGTCGTACTAGTGTGACCGCAGTGACCGCCGCCGTCATCGCCGTCGTTGTACACTGAAAACGAGCGTGAGCTTTCGAATGCGTTTGGAAAGTCGTGTAGCGCCGCGGAAGTCCGTCGAGTCCAATTGCCATTCCAAGTCTCGAATGTCATTCGACTCAGATGCCATTGGAAAGTGCTCGTGTAGCACATGTATACACTGATGAAGATGGCGGCTGGACATGTTGCCCCACTGTCTCTATCTCGTGTCTGCGCAGGCAACCAAGCCCTGGAGGCAGCAGGGCTTTTCGAGGGAGACATCGTCCTGCCGCCCAGAAACGACTCGGATGACGTAAGCTTTTTACCCAGCAGAAACACCCGTTTTGACTTTCTTACTGTAGCAGAATGCCGTCGCGGTATTGTGGATTGTCTACTAGGCCTCTGCGTTTCTGTTTTTAATGGTCGTTAGGTAGCCGAACAAATGTTCAGTCTCGTATTGCTTTGGAAGCAAGTGACAACATGCGCAACAATGATTAAACCGCAAAGATTCAATTCCCGGCTAATCTGCACAACCTTGTCCAGGTATATTTCGAAGACACGAAAACAGACGCAGTTTGAAGCCGTACCTAACAATACTGGAGAGAAGCACCTTTCAACGAGAAAAATGTTTATGAACGCCTTTTTTTCACATATTGCAAGGATTCACTGTAATAACCAATATATACTAATAAAGCAATATAATGGTTTATTAGGCTGTAGGAAAAAATCGGAAGCTAAATGCAGGTAACGCCGCCAGCGGCCGTCAGCACACTTAAGCTGCGATGACGTCAAGAACAATTTTTACACGGGTCTCTGAGGCAATGTTGCACCGCCATTCTCTTCCAGAAGATTTTGATAGAGTTTCGCTCTTCACGTTGCGGGTTTCAATCGAGTAGGGGGAAAAATAGGTTTCTTTTTCAAATCCTATTTTCTTAGACATAAATGCGAACAGATGCCTATTAAGACGCACGGAATTTAATTGCCTAACTGGATTAACAGCCATGCAACATGATTAACTGCAACATGATTTATTGATTAAGTAATGGTGACTAAATAATTAACCCCTCGGATCCCACACTGATGCTTATATACAGTATGCCAAAAGTGAATGTGCATGTGATGGCCACGGGTGGCCGGCCATAGACTGAACTCTTGGACTGGTGTTAGAAAAGAGCTTTTGGTGCGTGCGCCTGCAAGACTGCGATAGCACCACGGATACTAAAGTGTGGGCGCAGTCTACTTTTGTGCGGCAACTAAGCGTATAGAAGCCGTATTCTAGAATAATTCATTTTCTGTTTGCCATTACGGTTCCATTTGGTCCTCTGGCATTGGTCATTGCTATTAGGTGGCGTTGCCGCATCTTTTAAGCGCCCGTGGGAAGCGACCAGAAAACTGGCTGGTTGGCGACCGGAGCCCAGCATTGGCTAAACATCGCAGCCAAGGGTGGACCGAAGTGTCCGGCGTGATGGGCCGCACGTTTGTGATTGGTCTGTGATTGGCCCCTTGTTGCTTTCGTATGATGCTGCCATCGCGTTGACGGCACGTCAAATGGCATGTAAAAGAGGTGATGGATCCTTATAAAATACGGCCCCAGAATTCAACACCGGACTAGCGTACTCCCCAGGCGCCCTAAAATGCTTAACTGTAAGAACTATTCACATACGCGGCCTGAACTGCTCAGGGCGCCAGAAGTACCTTAAAAGTCTCGTCACACGGCTTAGTCGCCGTTTTTTTTTTTTGGGGGGGGGGGGTGGGCTTTAGGAACACGGCATGAAAACTTTTAAGAAGCACTGTATGTATTTTTGACGCTATTTTTCTTGTGCCCAGCGCACTGTTGTGACCCACAAGTTTTTGCTGTGGCCCGGTGGAATCGTACCTTTCGTCGTCGAGTCCAGCCTTGGTGAGTGACACGTTTCGCGCGATTGCGCTGTGCCAAGACCGGACAAAAATCTGGTCGTCTCACATGAAGCAGTAAGGCAACTACACGAATTCGTGAGAAGGATTCACATCGAAGACATGATAGCCGCGCGATGTCATCTATTCTACATGACCACAACTTGGCAGATCTCACACAGAATGGCTGAGAAAAGTTTAAATATCTTCTGCAAAATATTCAGCCTAAGGGTCGAGCAGCTGCGACCATGGACACAGGTGCCACTCGATGTAAGAGGGACTTAGCCACTTTCACGTGAGTGCAATGCAGAACCATCAAGTAGGGATGCAAGCATACAGCACAACAGCGTACCGTCTCATTAACGAGTCTACAAGAGTTAATCTGCGAGTTCTGCATTCTAAGCGACAATAATCTTCGCGACTGTTATGTTCCCGCAAGCCATGGGCCCACTAATGCCGCTTAGGTGTGGCATCGAGACTGCCACATGTATAGCTATACCTGCATTCCATGTGATAATGGCCTTTTGTGCAAATAGAGAAGGGATTACTTCAAATTTGCGTGTAGAAGCGATGAGAGTGTTCATTTGGTTGGCCTGGAGAGTGTCTTTTTGGCTCTTGTTAGCGAAGTGTTGGGTTTAGTTTTTGATCTGCAGTGACCTCTGGCAAATCTAATACCAGTTTGATGTTCAGGAGGGCTCTGAGTTTAGAGGGGCCAGTGGCCAGCAGGGATATTTTGCGAGCCTGCAACCATGTAGTCAGCATACCATCTACTCTATTATTCAGACTTGATAGCATATTCTTCAGCCATTCAGAGAGCGTATACTTATCAAGGAGACGTAGCGTCTTCAACTGGTCAGAGAGAGGTGCCGTTATTTGAAGAATTCAAGGGTGAAATGAGGAAGGCATAGAGGAGGTGCGTGCGTTTCAAGTGAGTGTTGGGGGAGGGGGGGGGGCATTGGAAATTTTCATCAGTAGTTCACACATACCACGTGGCGGGAGGTTGGAGGGCATAATTAAAACCTAACTCCTTGTACTTCTGATCTGGACGAACTAAAGGAAGCAAGAAGCATGTTTTAACAGCCCAATATAATCAGCGCAAATATCGCCGTAGAACGAAGCACAAATAGTTGCTTAGTATCTGTGAAGCAGGTTAAAAACGTGCCGAGATTTTAGGGTCGTTTCGGTGGCATACCACTGCGGCGTATTTGCCAAATGTCGCCGCATGTAACAATCACCTTCGCCGGTGATGAATGTTCAACCAACAACACTCTTTCGCAGGCCAATACACCTCTCTACTCCGGGAAGCAATGGCCGAGATAGAAGCCAAGAGCTGCCTGCGGTTCGTGAGGCGCACCACAGAGCGGGACTACGTGACCATCTTCCGAGGATCCGGGTAAACTGCCGTGGCATTGGTTTTCAGGGATCGAGGCCTTCAACGCTTAGCTGCTGACGCAGCCGGCGTCTGAGTGCCATCTTGTTAAGTTTATGGAGTACTGCTTCTGGCATAAATATGGCAGGTGCAGGTGTTCATTACCATTAAGTACTTTCGCTGCTCACATTTTTCGAGGGAAACGCGTAAATTCTTTGCACGCCACGTCCCTGGAGCGGTTACAGTGGTCAAAATACATCTTCCACAGTGCACGTCAGAGCAGGATGCGATACCCTGATTGTATAAAGCCGCAAACATCCTCCATGCTCCTGGCTTTCAACATGGTGGCATTTATGGTGTCGATACAAATCAACTGGTCACAGATGGAATAGAAGGAAAGACAGGAATCATAAAGGTAGTATGGGGATTTATACTACAGTAGCACCTCTTGATTGTGTCATCACCATCCTCAGTCTGACTACTCCCAATGCAGGGCAAAATCATCTCCCATGTATCTCCAATTAATTCTGTCCTTTGCCAGCTGCGACCACCTATCCCTGCAAACTTCTTAACCTCATCCGCCCACCTAACCTTCTGCGGCCCCCTGCTACGCTTGCCTTCTCCCGGAATCCACTCCGTTACCCTTAAGGACCAGCGGTTATCTCGCCTTCCCATTAGATGCGCTGTCCAAGCCCATTTCTTCTTCTTGATTTCTGCTACGATATCATTAACCCGTGAAGCACAAGCATGGCAGCTCAAATGTGGAGACGTGGAATGATCCCTCTTCTAAGGTTGTAAATAATGCTTTTTTTTTGTTAGGGACTAATAGACGCCCGCACTGATTCTAATTTCTTCAAGTGACTTTTGCACTGTGGCCAAGAGTTACACACGTAGAAATTAGAGATGTACAAAAAATTAGACAAATATAAACCCCGTCCACTGGATACAGTTATTCTTGTCGCCTATGCTACCTATACAGCAAGATGTCAAGCAATGCCACACATGAAGGTAGAGTCATTTCAGATCTCCCCCACACCAGTACAGAACATGCATTCAGGGTCGAACGCAGTGCCAGCTGAGTATACGCTGCGCGCTGGCTGTTCCCTCCGTTCGCAGGTGCTACTCGGCCATCGGCCACCAAAGGGGACCACAGCCGGTTTCCCTGGGTCACGGTTGCATCTACAAGGGGACCATGGTACACGAACTGCTCCACGCCGTGGGCTTCTACCACGAGCACTCGCGCTCCGACAGGGACAACTACATCCAAGTATTCACCCAAAACGCCAAAGAAGGTAAGGCGCGTATTTCGCTGAACGGAAAGCTCCCGGACCTTTCGTCGTTATTTGAATTGAAGAAGTGGCGATGATGCCTCTCCACCTCATCTCTCCTGTCCCCATGAGCGTATCCCCTATTTGTCCCACATGGAACCACTAGAACATGCGGCAAGACAACTTCCTGTCTCACATCATGCACACCAGAACTATTTGCGTACATCATCTGTAATCCATGGTGAGTGTACCGAAAAACGGGACAAGAGACAAAGAAAGACGCACACAACACAGCGCTACAGAGGCTCTACAACTGCAGCTGAAGCTGATATCTCACAGGCAGGGCTGTCGGCCATCCCCATCCGGAAAGCATAGTAATTGGTAAATGCAACACCGATCCATAAACGGCATAACAGTGTTGCGTCGCGACGTTCTAAGTTACGTGGAAGACGAAGGCGCAGTTCAGGGTCCATTGCCTTGAGGCGGAGGTTGCAAAACTCTCCCGTGTTCCACGCTGAAAGTGTGAGCTCCAGCGCCAAAGGGCGAAGCCCACACGCAGCCCAGGTCTCGATATTGGGATCCTCAATGGAAGTCCGTCGTTGTGAGCAGAACGCGCAGACGCATCGGCGTGGTGATTGCCGTTAATACCACAGTGTCCTGGCAGCCATTGAAAAATGATATCATGACCTTTGGAAACGGTGCTGTGGTACAGTAGACGGATCTCAGCGACAAGTTGCTTCTGCGACCCGCGGCATAGCGCAGCTTGCAGGGCTTGAAGGGCTGCTTTAGAGTCGGTGAAAACCGTCCAGTCATGTGGAGGTTCTTGACGGATGAACTCTACCGCAGCCCGTAAGGCTGCGAGTTCCGCACCAGATGAAGATGTTGGATAGGTCGTCTTCACTTTCATGAAGATGGATCTGGCCGGTATCACCACTGACCCCGCAGAACTGGTCGAGTGAACTGATCCATCTGTGTAGATATGTATGCGGTTACTCTGGTAAGAATGCAGGTGATTCAATGTCAGTTGTTTGATAGCGGGCAGTGATACACCAGCTTTCTTTGTAATGCCAGGAATATAGTGGTGAACCCGAGGTTCATGAAGACTCCATAAGGGTGAGCTCGGTCTTGACGCAGGGTGAACTGCGATGGAAGATATGCGCGATGGGCTTCAATGACTTTGGCGAATGCAGTACGCGGCCTAATTATTGGGAGTGTTGCGAGGTGATGACAGGGAACCCTGTGAGGTGCCGAACATGTGTTCTCATGGTGTTAACAGCAATGTATGTAGTAACAGGATGTTCCCGGGCAACAAGAACAGTTGCTGCTGTTGATGCTCATTTAGGCAGTCCAAGAGAGATACGGAGAGCTTGCGCACTTTGAAGAGTCTTGATATTTGTTTTTCTAATGGAACTGAATATCGGAAGACTGTACCGCATGTAGCCCAGAAATAGGGAACTGTGCAGTTGTAGCATCGAGCGCACTGATGCGCCCCAGGACTTTCCCCCGAGGAAGGAGAGGACGTGGACAATCGAAATTAGTCTCTTTCTCATGTCGTAGATATGTGGACTCCACGAGAGGTGCCTGTCGATGACAACACCAAGGAATCTGTGGCTTCTCTCATAGGGAATGGCTTCGCCATTGATGCGAATGGTGTAACGTGACATTATTTTGCGTGTGAACGCCACAAGTGAACACTTTTCGGTCGAAATGTTCAGGCCCTGCAAGCGAAGATAAGATGTCAATATCGATGCCGCTTTTTGAAGTCTTGCACGAACTTGAGGACGGGTCACCCCTGATGCCCAAATACAGATGTCGTCTGCATATACCGAGATCTGAGCAGATTGTGGCAATACGTCGACCAGGCCAATAAGAGCAAGGTTGAAGAGAACTGGGCTCAGCACTCCACCCTGAGGGACTCCGCGCGAATTTCGGTGTAAGGACGTTGGTCCGTCCACAGTAAGGACAAAAAACGACCTCTCTGATAAATAGCTGCGTATCCAGCTGAAAGTGTGGCCTCCGATCTCAGCAGCTTCCATTGCGTCCAAAATGGACTAATGCGTTACGTTGTCGTACGCGCCCTTGATATCCAAAAACAATGCCACGGTCAATCTTTTCAAACTTTTGCTGTGGTGCACCGACGTTACAAGGTCAACCACGTTGTCGATAGAAGAGCGGCCCCGTCGGAACCCGGACATGAAGGTTGGATAAATCTGATATCGCTCCAAGTACCATTCCACTCGTGTGAGCAGCATTCTTTCCATGACTTTGCCGACGCAGCTGGCGAGTGCAATTGGACGGTATGATGAAAGGTTGAGCGGTGATTTCCCCGGCTTAAGAAGTGGAACCAGACGACTGGTCTTCCAATCATGGGGAACTATGCCAGCAGTCCATGACTTGTTACAAGTGTCCAAAAGAGCCCGTCGAGCTTCTTGGCCAAGGTTGGCAAGTGCGGAGTGCGTCACACCATCGGGCCCTGGTGATGATGACCTTCTACAACAAGCCAGCGCAGCATCAAGTTCTTCCATGGAGAATAGTGCATCCATCCGAGAATCCCGTGAGGGTGAAACATTGTTGCAGTGCAGCGTTGCGCCTGGATTCGGAGGGCCAGTTATTCTTGCGCAGAAATCTTCGGCTACCTCAACCACACTGCGCCTTTGGTGGAGCGTTACGGATTTGAACGGGTAGCGCTGTTGAGGGTACGTGCGAAGACCCCGAATTACACTCCAAACGCGTGACAAAGGCTTCCGTGGATCAAGTGTTTGGCAAAATGTCCTCCACCGTTGTGTTTTCAGTGCCTGAATTCTGCGCTGAATCTCCTTCTGTATGCGCCTAGCATCTCTAAGGTCTAGGCGCGACTTTGTGCGTCGGTATCTGCGCTCTGCCCTGCGCCGTTGTGATCGCAGTCGCTGCAATTCGAAGTCAAAATCGGTGTAGTTAGCGACAGGGTTAAAGGGGCAGGTGCCGTGTTCCACGGCCTCCTTAATTTTTTGTTCAAGACCGGTAGAGAAGCCCTCTGCGCAAGCAGCCTCCATAAGTAATTTAAAAACTGTCCAGTCAATGCGCTGCCTACACGTGGCTGGGGAAAATGTGGAATGGCCGGTAATAATCAGATAGGTTGGGATATGGCCGCTGCCATGGGTTTCTACATCCGGAAACCACCGGACGCTGTTGTTAAGGCACTTTGAAACGAAAGTCAAGTCCAAGCAGCTGCTATAAGTCACCCCTCGTATATAGGTCGGGCTTCCGTCATTCAGGCACTGGAGGTCATGGTCAGAGGCGAAGGACACAAGCTGTCTTCCCCTAACGTCCATCCTAACGCCTCCACACATGGTGCGATGAGCATTGAAGTCACCCATAATAACCCACGGAGCAGGTGTAGCTGCCATCAAACCACTCAACCTTCTGGCGTCGAAATGACTTGATGGCGCCAAGTACACCGCCAGTAGCGTAAACGTCAGGTCTCGGCTCTTCACTGTCAGGCAAAGGTACTGATTGTCTTCGTTCGGAGGAACTGAATGTTGCACATATGTAAGTTCACGTCGAATGTAGACGATGACTTTGCTGGATCTGTTGCACGTGGGTGATGAAAATGCTTCGTAACCGGATATTCGCAAAATTGCCGGGTCTTCGGTTCACAAATCACAAGAATGGGGAAGTGATTCTCGTAGACGTAGTGCCGTAAATCGGAAATCCGGGACTGGAGCCCACGATCATTCCATTGGAAAATGAAAGCTTGCTTGACTTTCTTTTGAAAAGACAGGTCCGAAGGAGCCATGATGCCGTCTACTGGAGAGCCGCAAGAACTGGATGTAGCGCGTCCAGCACTTGGAGTGCGCTTTTTGCTGCTGGCGTGCGTAGGCTGGAAAGCAGAACACGCATGGCATTCATTAGTGACGTTATCATTGCAATCACTTGCATATCTGGGCCATGGCCTTGATCGTGCCTGTTGGCTGGATCAGTCGTAGGCGCTGCCCACTGCCCTGAGTGCGGCAACATCCTTGACGCAGTAGGCGTAGAAGCCTTTGGCAGTGGTGGCCAAGTTGCATCTGAGGCAGCAGGTCCAGCTTCACCAAGCGCCGGGCTCCCTTGATTTGGTACGGTTTTTGGTGGAGGCGGACAAGCTGCAGTTGTGTTTGGGGCATTATTGTCAAATGTGACTGCTTTCTTTGACGACCTTCGGCGGCGCGAAGGACGTCGTCGTAGTACCGCCCGCTCAGTCTTTAGACGGGGGCAGTCTTTCGAGGAAGATTCATGAGGGCCTTGGCAGTTGGCGCACTTCAAGGTAGTCGCGCGGCAAACATCACCGCTGTGTTACTCGGAGCATCGCGGGCACACGATGGAGTTGGTGCAGACACCGCTCACGTGGCCGATCCTCATGCACTTCCTGCATTGAAGTGGCTTATGCACAAAAGGTCGAACTGGATGAGTAAAGTGCCCAACCTTCACGTACGATGGTATGCAGTCACCCTTGAAGGTCAGCTTGATGCATGTAGATCTTCCTAACCGCTGAACTTGAATGATGGAAATGCCGTTGGTTGCCGGCTTGATCAACATGGGTAAATCTGCATCACAGATGGCGATGTCGACGTTGTAAATTACGCCAGCCGTAGTGCCGCTGTCCTGGAGAATAAGGGGGCGTACACTGATGTTGCCGAGTTTTGTGATTGCGGTTAAATTCTCTAGTGAACTTCGCTGCACCACATCAATGGCAATGACGTTTTTGAACGGGTTGATTCTGACATCTTTTATGCCTCCCGGTACAAGGCTCTCCAGATAAATAGAGATGGCTTGCTTGTTCAGTAGGTTCAAGTTGTCCGTTGAGTTCAACGGCACAAACAAGGCTGTATGCGCTGAGGAACTTCGCGCCGTGATGATCGTTGGCGTGCTTGATGAGGACACCGTTGACGTGCTCGATGAGGACGATTCGGCTTGTCTACGCAGTCTGTGCTTGGCCTTCTTGCCAACAACCGGTATGAAACCGTCGTCGGCCGAGGACGAGGAGTCTTCACTTGGCACCGAGTACACAACAGTGCCCTGGCTGCTCGAGTCACTCTGGCGGTGCAGGCGCTTCCTGTGGGCGGCTGCTGCCAACCCACCGGGTTCCAATAGAGGCACAGCAGCCTTCACTTATATAGTTATAGTTATATGAAGTATAACTTATAGTTATATGAAGTAATCAGTGGCAGACAAGCGACCTATGCATCTGTAGCTACTTTTCATGTGTCCTACAGACTTCTGTCCCCTAGGTGAACTATGTACGCATAACCACTTTTCACGTGTCCTGCAGACTTCTGTTCCCTAAGCAACCTATGCACCTATAGTCACTTTTCATGCTTCCTGCAGACTCCTGTAACTTAAGCGGCCTATGCTCCTACAGACACTTTTGTCTGCTGAAGACTTTTGTCTTCTAGGCGACCTATGCACCTATAGCCACTTTTCATGTGTCCTGCAGACTTCTATCCCCCAGGAAACTTATGTAACCCGCAGCGGTGCATCAGTGGTTAGGGCGCTCGGCTACTGATGCGGAGTTCCCGGGTTCGAACCCGACCGCGGCGGCTGCGTTTTTATGGAGGCAAAACGCTAAGGCGCCCGTGGGCTGTGCGGTGTCAGTGCACGTTAAAGATCCCCAGGTGGTCGAAATTCTACCGGAGCCCTCCACTACGGCACCTCCTTCTTCCTTTCTTCTTTCACTGCTCCTTTATCCCTTTCCTTACGGCGCAGTTCAGGTGTCCAATGATATATGAGACAGATACTGCGCCATTTGCTTTCCTCCAAAACCAATTGTATACATAAACTTATGTACCGATAGCCACTTTCATGCGTCTTGCAGACTTCTATCCCATAAGCCACCTATACATCTACAGCTTCTTTTCATGTGTCCTGCAGACTTCTATCCACTAAGCGATGTATGCCTCTATAGCCACTTTTAATGTGTCTTGCAGACTTGTGTCCCATAAGCGACAATGCCTCTATAGCCACTTTTACTGTGTCCTGCAGACTTGTGTCCCATAAGCGACAATGCCTCTATAGCCACTTTTACTGTGTCCTGCAGACTTGTGTCCCATAAGCGACCTATACACCTGTAATCTCTTTTCATGTACCCTGCAGACTTCTATCCTCTATAAAAACGACCTATATCCCGTAAGCATCATTTTATTTTACCTCCCTGTCAACTGATTGCTCCCTATTTGCTGCAGCAACCTTTCCAATTCATTATAAGCAAGAAATTTTACATAGTCACCGTGTAGTTGTAAGCGAATGCACGAATAAACAAAATACTTTGCATTTCTGGGCAGGCAGAAATGAAGGCTGTGGAGCAGAGGGCGGCAGGGAGTGCTTAACAGAACATATGTCCTCTCATATGTTCGAAAACGACTAAAGTCTACAGATTGTTTCCATATCCCCTTCAGTCACAAATTAAAGCGAAGTGCAAGAAAATTATTCCACGCACTTTTTCTACTATAGGATGTTCCGAAAATGAAAATAAAGCAAAGAAATAATTTTTTTTCTCTTCTTCCTGAATTTTAGCGCGTGTGCACATATGTGTACATTGTGACTCAGCCAGTACAAATGAGGCTAGGTTGCATTTCGAGTCTCAGACAAGGCATTTGTTTATTTTGCATAGAAATCGCATTCGAAAAAGGAAGCTCGAAGCTCACTTGTTGTGGAATGCGTAGAAGCAGTCATTTGTTGCTGAAAGGCACAGGAACACGTTGCATTTCCGGCATCGGACTCGCGTTCTTGAATTGCAGCCTTCTAGCTTGCAACGCTGCGCGAAGTTATTGCCTGTGTGTGCTGGCCAGTGGTGCCTCCCATCTTACCGGACGGCATTTACGGGCCGCGGCTCAGCATTGTGCACCTTCCTTGGGGGCTCCTTCGTATCGTTGCTTGGACGACCGCGTTTTCTGGCACCACTCTTGTTGCACATTATCAATGCCAATCCAACATCGTTCTGAAATGCCAGCAAGTCCAGAATTTTCCTGCGTGGGATGCAGTTGTCATTCGCGTCAGTCAGGTATTCTTGCCAGCCATTTACCAGTGCGAATGACGTGAAATGAGAGATGACGCGTACTCGCCACTTCTTTGTTCTAACGGGTACAATGACAGCAAAAAATCCATCTTGTCAACTCCGCCCATCGATCCATTGTACTGGCTGATAATTTCAGGGCACGGTATGTCAACATGTTTCTTTGATGACTCGCTCCACCGTTTCACATTTGTTGGTTCCCCAACACCCACGAATGTCGACGCAACATTCACAATGCCATTGTCCTGCCACCTGACAACTGTGATGTCACCACTTTTGGTGACACTGGCGTCCATACTGCCGCGTCCCTCTTCTTTAAGTGCTTTCTCAGATTTTAGTGTACATCCTTGCAGCCTATTGCTGCGGATGGTGCCAATGGCCCAAATACCAATTTCCTTCAGCTCTTGAAGCAGTGGTATTGAAGTGAAATAATTATCAAAGTAACATTTGAAGTTTTTTAGATTTGAGAGGTGCTCAGTCAACCTCATCACAATGGAGCCACCAAGTCCTAGGTGCTTGTGCTCCACGGAGGTACCGGTGCCTTTTCCCTGATAAAACTCAAAATCATGTGCGACACCACTGGAGCTGCAGCGAACAAACACTTTCACGCCTTCGGGGTTAGGTTTGTTGCGGACAAATTGCTTCGCCACGACCCTCCCTGTAAACGGAATCATTTGCTCATCAATGCTGTTTTTTTCAGCAGGAGGCAGTTCAAGGCATCTCTTCCTGACAGCATCAAGAAGCGGTCGCACTTTCCAGAACTTGTCAGTTCCAGTGTGATCTGGGTCTGGCTCTGTAACATGTAATGCAGATCGGAGCCTGAAAAATCTATTTACGCTCATTGCTCCCCAGACGCTTGAAATTTGTGTTGCAGGACTCCAGTACATTCTAATGCGTGGGAATTTTAGTGTTCCCATTATCAATAACATTCCGAAGAGCATTTTGATTTCTTCCGGTGTTGTTCCAAGGATGGCTCCTGAAGTCTGAAGCGCGTAGATGTTGGTGCAACGTGCAATCTCTTCAAACAGTTCATCTGTAAAGTACCTGAAGAAGTACTCACACGGTTCAATCACATCACTGACATCACGGCCTGTGGAATGAAATGTGGTGTCGGGCGGCTCGAATTTCGCGGTGGTCCAAACAGCCCTCTTCTTTTGTCGGCCGGCGACATTTTGTTGGTCATCATGATCGAGCACAGGAGCAAGATGCTGAGCTGCTCCAGATGGACCAGCTTCATTGCCTCTGACGACCGCCTGCCAAACAAAATTTATTTTATAATTACCCAGGGAAACACGACAGAATCACATTCGCGGTCATGCCGCCACTCACAAATTGATTTGGATTCCCTTCTTCTTCCTCGTCGTCGGAAAGTGCAATATCTGACGTGTTCCCATCGCCAATTCTGGACAGCAGTCTTTCTGCCGAGTCATCAGTGAGTCTCCTTCGTTGTCTCCCATGATCTCTCACGTCTGAAATGCGAAACACCAAAAGTTCTATTATTAAAAACCTGAAGTACCAGAGACGCCATCGTTCGGTTTGTGCCGATAGAGGCACGCCGTACACAACTGTGTACACAAAAGTTCGCGCTGAATTTTCTAACGTTTTAATGAAGATCCACTAGATTTGAAGGTTTTAACATGTTCCTTATATCTTTACAAGTATAGAAAACCCGCGCACTTTCCTCCCAATATCAATAAAAGTCCAGAAACGTTTGCTTCGTAAAGCACTTAGCAGCGGTGCCGTAGAATGTGGCGGCGTCCATCTTGAAAGTGGCTGTTTTCGGCTTCATTTCTAGTTAGAAACAACAGATGGCGCTAGTAGTCTTTCCCAGTGCCCATACAAACCTGCAGGTCTTTCGCGCGGGAAATTTGAACTCCAAGAGAGGAAAAAAATCCTCAAAATCCTTTTCAGCCTCTGAACATTTTCAACTGCGCTCGTGGACCGGCTAGAATAGGTGCGGAGCCTATCCAGAGAAGATGTAGTTCGTGCATGCGCTTTTCGCCAGTTTCAGCATCGATATTTCAGATCGTGGGTTCAAAATTAGCTGTGGATTAATCTCTTTACAACAAACCTGTATCGGAATTGGTAAACTAAATCAATCTAAGTAACATGCGCAGATGTTCACCGCAGCGCAACTTCACTCAAACATGATGAAAAATAGTGCAAAAGGAACACGGGAGACAGAAAGGGAAACGACACGTGTCCCTCGTGTTCCTTTAGCGCTATTTTTCATCATGAACGCTGTCCAACTCTCCCAACTTTTGCCTTCACTGAAACACTTATCGAACCACTAAAGGCCAATAAATATTTTCCATAGCTGTGCAAATCAATTACAAAGAGAGTAACATTAAAAGCAAGTCAATCCAAAGTCCTTTTGCGATTAGCTGTGGATAAGAAGTGGATTAATCTCTTTACAACAAACCTGTATCGGAATTGGTAAACTAAATCAATCTAAGTAACATGCGCAGCGGTTCACCGCAGCGCAACATCACTCAAACATGATGAAAAATAGTGCAAAAGGAACACGGGAGACAGAAAGGGAAACGACACGTGTCCCTCGTGTTCCTTTAGCGCTATTTTTCATCATGAACGCTGTCCAACTCTCCCAACTTTTGCCTTCACTGAAACACTTATCGAACCACTAAAGGCCAATAAATATTTTCCATAGCTGTGCAAATCAATTACAAAGAGAGCAACTTTAAAAGCAAGTCAATCCAAAGCCCTTTTGCGATCACATGTAGAAAAGGGGTCCCATAGTCTTACACAAGGAGCCATCGGGCTTTTCCGCGGAAACAACTGCTTCTTGACCCCTCTCGTGCCGTACTGTACTCTTCATTCGTTCTAATCCTTTACTAGACAAGCTCAATGTCACGGTCAAGTGACACAGTGCCTTCAGTCTGCAAAAGTCAGCAGCATTACAAACGTTGTTATTTCACGCGTGTCTTGCCATATTAGAGAATAGAGTCGATTCAAAAGAAAGACGCTACATGTCGGTCCGTATGCGGCCGCCTGCTATTCGTCGCTTTACATATGAAACAAAATAAGGCAAAAAGGGCAAATATGTGGGTGAATAATAAAGACGTAATCAATTAAAAATTAATGAATTCCGTTTCATCAGCAAACACGCTTTCTATCTTCGCGTGCTACGTCACTTAAGCTTCTGATTTAACGCATGTTATGTAGTGGAGAGTCATGCCTGAATAGACCACGATAAGTTGCTGTTTATTTATACAGCGTCTAAAGCCTCTCTATAGAATCCAATCAAGGGATTTGTCCGGTTATAATGCCACAACCAGCGCCCTTATTCATTCCTTTGACTCCCACTGCGACCCATTCTGATAGCCCACTTGCCGGCAATAACGAAAGATGGCGGGATATTTGTGCGAGGGAACAAATTTGCTTTAGCAGTGACTCGATAGCAAGTCGCCAAGTACTGACATCAGCTTACGCAGCATGCACGCCCCCTCATACCTGACATGCCTGCACGCATTTAAGGCGATCAAATTGCAGGACTTGGCCAGTACAAATTTTCTTCCGTGCACCCGCGTCCCGCAAACGCTTGTTGCGGTCTATGAACGGCACCAAGCTACATTTATAGAGCCTTATGGGCAGCCCCTTCCCGTTAAAAACCGCACTGTGGGCAAACAGCAATGGTGCTACTTATCCAAGAGGCGCTTTTGTGCGTTGTTTACTTCGTAATTTATTTCTCGAGAAAAGAAATTAAAGACACTCTTAGGGCAATTCTGTTCGGTTATTTTTCTGAGTAAAAATTCATTCCCTGTCTTTTGCTAGGTATGTGAACTTTTATTCGGAAGGCAAAGAGAAAGAACATGTATGGCCGACAAAATTGAATTTTTAAATTTTCCCACCACAAGATTTAGGTTCGCGACGTACACACTCAGAAGGACCGGCTGCCGCCGTCTTGAAGTGAACGGTGGTGTGACACATACTGTGGAATCCGTCACAAGAATTTGGCGCCGATGCAAATAGTTCACTCGAGGAATCTGCCGCTTATGACAAAACCGGAATTTTTTTTCTCTTTTCTAGCTTATAAAAGGTCAGTTTTGGTGAGAGTGGCCTCTTTATCGTACAAATCCTCTGGTGTACTGGAGGCACTTTTAACTTTTTATTGTTCCTCTCAGAGAATGTAAAATAAAACAACACAAAAGAAAGAGACAGGGACACCGGCCCGGAAAAGTAACGCTTTGCCAAGTTTAGCGCCAATTCAAGATAAATAACCAAGAGCTAAATGGTCTAAAGAGGAAAAAAACAGTTTACATGGAAAATAAGAGCAGTAAAAACAAAAACAAACCTCAAAAGAAGAGGAAACAAAATTCACATCACAGTCAAAGTTACACTCAAAGGCAGACAGACAAAGCAGAGAGTGCACTCCACAAGAAAAAAGAATGAGAAAACCAAAATCGCAGTACAGTCATGGTCTCAGTAGCAATCACAGAGTGCAGTCCTATGAAAAAAAATGAGAAAACCTGAGAGAGAAAGAGAGCAAAACAGAAGATCGGAAAGGCAGGGAGGTTAACCAGGCTATGCCCAGTAGGCTACCCTACACGTGGGAAGGGAAACACAGGGAAAAAAAGGAAGAAAGAGCGGCAACGAAATGAGTTTTTCACTGTTCATCGACCGCTATGACAAGGGGACAGAGGGCGCACACTTAAAGCTTCAAGTTTTATAGTAGGGAACTCAAACCCCAGTACTTTAACAACTTCAGGAGCACTTTCGCCGCTATCCTTTTTGATGATGTTTTTGTCCAAGGCCCCAGAATCCTGGTTTCTGTAAGAGGAAGAGAGTCTATAAGCGGCGGAGTGTAGCAGCCAGGAAGGCAGGGTCTCGCTCAAAACGAGGGTAGTCACAAAGCAGGTGCCCGACCGATTCACAGACAAAGCGCAGAGTCCAGACTACGACGCAAATCAGGGAAGTAAAAACACACTCAAAACAAAACAAGACAAAACCATAGTCACAACGCAATCAAGCTCACAGCCAAGGTCACAGTCACGCAGTCAAAATACAGTATACAAGCGACGACTGAAAGCGCCCATGCCCGACTACAATCTGTCCTTAAGGTCGCTCTGAGGTTCAGTAGCTTGAATGCATGAATAATATAGTTTATTAACTCTCCCAAGGTTACATTAGCAACAAAGGAGACAGGACGCAAGGCAAAAAGCTGCGTTGTTGCAGCTTGAGAGCCACCCTGCGCCCTCTGCCGGGGTGTATAGCCCAGCAGCTGATCACAACAACAGTGGAAGAGCGCACCCACAAACACAAAAGAAATACAGTCACAAAGTATCTACATCTGACATTTGCGTGAAGTTACGCCTCTAATATCACTGGACGTTATTTGACAAAAACTACTCCACATTTCTATGTACAGGAAACTCATTTACAATCACCCGAGATACAATGCAACTAAAATGAAGGTACACGAAGCTATATATATATATATATATATATATATATATATATATATATATATATATATATATATATATATATATATATATATATATATATATATATATATATATATATATATATATATATATATATATATATATATAATTACCAAAAATTGAAGAAACATAACAGGATTTAATTCACGACGTTTCGGCTGGAGGACCAGCCTTTTTCGAGCACTCGAAAAGGCTGGTCCTCCAGCCGGAACGACGTAATTAAATCCTGTTATGTTTCTTTAATTTTTGGTGATTATATATTATATTGACCAAATCAGCTGCCACAAATCACTTTTGATATATATATATATATATATATATATATATATATATATATATATATATATATATATATATATATATATATATATATAAGACTTTCATTTCACTTTTACTATTTGTTTTCGCCGCCCTTCATCGAACCCTTCACCAAACCCTTCATCAAAGTCTCGTGTTTTCTTGGGCGCAGGAAGCAGGAAGCAGTTTGACAAGCTGGAACCCTGGGAGAACCGGCTGATCTCGCCCTTCGACAGGGACTCCGTCATGCTGTACGGTTCTCACGCGTTCGCCAGTGCGCCGGGTCTGATCACCATGCTGGGCAAGGATGGCAGCTTGCTTACAGAGGTGTACGACAAGCCGGGGCTCAGCGAAAGCGACGCCAACCGGATTAACGTGCTCTACAAGTGTAGACAATGATGTCTGGTACATTAGTTTCGCTTCGCCGCTTTTTACTAAAAACCGCTTAACGTGTAGCAGTAGAAGGAAACTTCCAGGAGCCATGAAGGCGGCGCTCTATAGTCTCTAATGCGATCGGTCAACCAATTACTGCAACTGCAAAAGAACAAGGAATTTTCTGAAATAAGGCTGTATTGAGCGCATTCTTATACGTCACTTTTTTACTGTATTATCCTCCAGCTCCTTCACCCCCACCGCCCCCCTCCCAAACAAAATAAAGTTTTGAATTTTTTTCTCCAGTTCTGCTCTCAGATCACTGTTGTGACATGATCGCACAAGTGCATATTTTATCAGTAATCCTCGGGACACACGGCTGGATTTTCAGGCGTTTAGTGAAACCGCTTTTGAAGAAGTGCCGCGTAATTATGGGTTGCCCTTTTCTGGTTTTGTTTTCGGAAAATTTAACGAATTTTTTTCAGCCTTTACTTCCGAAAGCCGTTCTTAGGGTATTTTTTCGTGAATTTCATTTCCCTACGGAATGGCCAGTTTTTTTCTTTTTCGATGAGACTATAAGGTATTTTTGTGCGACAAAAAGTCACTTAAAGTTAGTCGTGCCTTTTTCTGGGAGCCAGAACATTCGATTTACGAGTAATTAACTCGTCAATGGTCGTTAACTACTGATATAAACCATCTATGTGCGCATAGCTGTGCTTCCAGAAGAAAATGTTGTCGTCAATGAAAAAGTCACGGAGGTTAGATAATGGCACCAGTAAGCAAAAACGCCAGTTGAAGTCGACTTCTTAATGGTGGGCTGCAATGTTGTCTCTGGTTAATGTGGCTGAGCGAGTTGCATTGCTGCTGTCAACACGCAGCAATGCCACTGCCACTTAACCATCG
The DNA here is from genome assembly GCA_030143305.2 of Amblyomma americanum. Taxonomy (NCBI): domain Eukaryota; kingdom Metazoa; phylum Arthropoda; class Arachnida; order Ixodida; family Ixodidae; genus Amblyomma; species Amblyomma americanum. The sequence goes on from JARKHS020029425.1 coordinate 143,067, forward strand.
CGATAACCAGTACATGACACTTTCTCGTAACGGTTGTGTATGCATGGCTTCGAGTGTCTGTACATGCCGCGAGAGACCTACTTAACCATGTAGCTGCCCATTGCGAGTGATGACAATGAAAAGCGCCACGCTAGAAGACGTCTTTTAGCGACGAGGTTAAGCCTCCCAGTGTTCAGAGGTGGGTAATGTAGCGGACCTATAGCTGGAAACACAGAACTGCGCTACATAATCCGGCGGTATGCCGTCTCATTTGGGCTTCCCTGGCTCGCACTTCGTTAATTTCCTTCTTTGAGGAAATTACTCCAGTTTGGTTGCCGACCAGCTGCGACGACGTGCATTTTTATTAATTTATTTACAGCATACTAAAGAGCCTAAGTGGGTCCTGGCAGGAGGGGTAAAAAGGCATAAAAGAAATACAGCAAATAATATCGCAGAACAGATATAAATAATGGCACAGAACAAGAAACAAGCACTCAACAACTGTCAACAAGCAATTTTGTCAAAGGCATTGATGTTGTTTAGTAGATCAGGCGGAAGTTCATTCCATTGTGTTACTGTGCGCGAAAAGAACGAGTATTTAAAAACATCGACCCTAGCGTTGTACGGTGTTAGTGATTCTAGGCGGTGATTTCTTGTTAGTCGCGTTGTGCTGGGTTTAATAAATATGTCGGGGCTTATGGAAAGGTCGTTATTTTTGAGTAAGAAAAGTAGCTGCAACCTTTGAATTTTCCTTCGTGTTTGCAGTGTCTGCGTGTTGTGTTGCGCCATCAGAGCGGTTGGTGAGTCGGTGGAAGGGTATTTGTTAAAAATGAATCTAACAGATTTTCCTTGGATCATTTCCAACATGTCAAGGATACTAACATTTTTTGGCGCAAAAACCAAGTTTCAGAATTTTAATTAATTTCGCGTACATTAATTGTTTCGTTTTCCGTTTAAACCGAGGACACCTAAACCCTACTCATAATGCATTTCAATCGAACGAAATTTCCAGGAGCACAGGTTATGGCTCAGCCGCGCGAAGTACATCCCTACTCGTGTTCATCCTTATCCTTACATTAACATTCTGTATCCCCTTTACATATATCCTCGCTCCAGTCTTCGATGAAAAGGTCCCAACCAAAACCCTCTTCTGGTAATCGTCCCCGCTTAACCCTTTCTCTCGTTCTTTCCCTCTCTCTCCCTAGTGGAACACTTAAATATGATGCTTCTGAAGATAAAAACTTCTCAGTTGAGGAGTACCCTCGACCTTAACTTCAAGGCCTCTTCGTTTTCGGGGGTGGCCGATAAGGCTCTATAGTTAGCGGCTAAAAGGTAGCCAGGTTGCCCCAAGATCTTTGACCAATGATGTGAATATTCTTTTCATAATTTTGCCCGGTAATTATCTAATTGGCACCTATGCCCAAAGAATTTGACACCTCACATGCGAATAGTAAGATGTAACCGCGTCAAGCGTCAATCGATTTTGCCAGTGCTCCTACCTCAGATGGGCTTCACAGCTCTATAAGTACCCTATAATGCGTATGGCTGAACTGTTTCCACCAATAAAGCTTGGGTGACTTTTGGTCGCTTCTCTTTTTTTTTACATAAAACGATCTTAAGCAAATAAGTACTAAAAACAATCAGCGTAGTTTTTTTTATCATCTTGCTAAACCAGCCAGTAACTGAAAAGTAAGTTAAGTGTTCTGTTTTGTTTATCTGAGCATCACTGGAAAAAGCAGCCATTCACTTCAGAGAAATTAGAAATGAATGCTCTCAGTAAAGCGACCCAAACTGAATACAAACCGCTCATTTTCCTCATTAGCTGGCGGTAATGTTGATTGCACCAAGAAACTAATATGCATGCGCAGAAAAAGCGCTGTGACGACCCCACATATTACTGCACGGGTCCACACGGGACGTAGAAGCAACCAGACAGCTCTAGACTCGGAACAAAGCAGATATATTCATGTCCAGCTTTCTCGGGCAAAGATTTTGAAAATATTAAAATTGTAAGACATTGTTGTGGAAATATTTAAGGTAATGGTCAATTATTCTGATACGTAGCAAAATCTTTCTTTTACAGTGTTTCCAGTGATCGCATCGAACATTTAAGGCTGCTATAGAAAATCAATGGGGAACGCTTTTGACGATAGCGAAAACGTTGATAGAAAAAAAATGCAAGCCTGCCTATGGAGAGATCTGCGGACATATTGATTGTTATTTGACCGCGGCGGCTGCGTTTTTATGGAGGCAAAACGCAAAGGCGCCCGTGTGCTGTGCGGTGTCAGTGCACGTTAAAGATCCCCAGGTGGTCGAAATTATTCCGGAACCCTCCACTACGGCACCTCTTCCTTCCTTTCTGCTTTCACTCCCTCCTTTATCCCTTCCCTTACGGCGCGGTTCAGGTGTCCAACGATATATGAGACAGATACCGGGGCATTTCCTTTTCCCAAAAACAAATTATTATTATTATTGATTGTAATACTTCAATCTTACATAATATGAAATAATCGCGTTCATAAACGGTTCCCCGCTCAAAAATGCTTTGGTCCAGAATTGCTGGGTATGCGACTCCGTGATGCAGAGGCTGTTCGTTCGTGCCCAAGCTCACATGCTGCTGCGTTGGCGCCGGAGTACTCGTCACAAGGAACGGAGGAGCTGCGGAGCGCACCTTGTTCGTTCTCTGTCTCCAATGACGTGGGCGCTTCGGTCGCCGGAGGACCGACCCGCCAGCGCTGTTGTCTCGGGAATCGCTCGTCACCCCCCCCCCCCTCCCCCCTGAGTGGCTTTTCCTCCATTCTGTTCCCTTCCATTCGGGCGATCCCTCGCCCTCCTCTCAGTGCCACTCACCGTCTTCCCCCTCATTTTCCCACCGGCTCGGGCCTTTTCTCCTCCTTTGGCCGGCGCCATTGTCACTCCTGCGGGGGTGTGCTTGACCAGTTGAACACTTGTTGAAGCTTGAAGTTTATTCACTTTCTTTACGAGAAAGAAGATTGCTGGGACAAAAAGCTGCACAAGTAGCACCTTGACGAAGCCCTAGCCCCTAAAGTTGGCAATCATCTGCGGACTTCAATTAGACTAGAATGCGTTCATACGAGACAAGAAAGTAAACAAATAATAAAAGCTCTGCCATCAGACATAGCCAAAATTAGAATTTGTCGCGAACAGACCTCACACAATAGAATATTGTTGCACAAAAAAAAACAGAAACCACGTGAGTTTTTAATATTGATTTGAACTTAACATTGAACAACGTATACAACAGGATCAAATTAGCAAGCTATAATAAACAAACAATAAAGCAGGCTGTTTCAGGGAAAACAGGCATAGGGAATCTTCACAAAACGGAGAGTGTGTTGTATGAAGCATCAAATGATAATCCTTCATGCATGAGGCCTTTCTTCTCTAAGATGACGGCCAGGCTGTCACCCTTCAGACCCCTAATGAGCCCTCGCCCCCCGACACCCTACGATTCCTCGCGCCATGCAGTCTCTTGCTCAAGCGCCTCCGAGGCCCCACAAAGGGAAGATGTCGCCGGATATAGCGACCCTCCGGAGACGCGCAGCGCACTGTCACAGCGCGTAGGCACGAAAAAAGTAACAGCAACGCTTTTTCAACAAAACACAGACAAAAATCGCAAGAAACTGTAAAATTTCATGCGAAATTAAGCTAAAAGAACGAAGAATTCAAGCATACGAGCTTCGCGCTTAATGCTTGTACAAAGTCTTGCAGGCTAAGCTGGCGTATTGGCAATCTGAGGCCTGTAGCATAATTTTACTTGTCTTCAGTTATACTATGTCTCGTATTATGCTTTCTTTGTTATGCTTTTTCCACTACCTTCGCGTTAATACTTTTTCATCCCTAGCCTCAGTGTTATAGTTCGGTCTGTGTAAACACGCCATCTCGGAATAGAAACGTGTGATAAGATTCGTAAATTGCTTTAGATGGTTCACGTCTAGTGACGTCACAGTTGATAATTAAGTATCACTATTCGATCTATTTCAGCCGAGTCGTAAGAGAGAAACATAGCGTTGTTCACATACAACACACGTTCTAATCGAGGATTCCGGCCCTAGTCACGAAGAAAGGAGCTCCATACAGCGGTGTGACTTTTTTTGAGGATGCGGAGAGCGCCCGTGACCAAAGCTAAATTGCGCGAAGTTGATGAGGGCCATTCACCCCCCTTCCTAATGTTTTTTTCTTTCTTTTTCTTCATAAACTGACTAAAATGCGAGCAGTGGCACTAGCCAAAACCTCTGGGTACTGATAAAGCTACGGGCCAGCAGTACAGCCACGCCTCATAAAAACAGATGTAGCGTGCCGCGGTTTGAAGATAAACTAAAGCGCAATGAAATTTTGCGACCTAATGAGTGTCGGTATCGCTGCGTCTGAAGTTTCTGGAATAATAATTAATAATAAAAATAATTGGTTTTGGGGAAAAGGAAATGGCGCAGTGCCTGTCTCTTATATCGGAGGACACCTGAACCGCGCCGTAAGGGAAGGGATAAAGAAGGGAGTGAAGTAAGAAAGGGAGAAAGAGGTGCCGTAGTGGAGGGACCCGGAATAATTTCGACCACCTGGGGATCCTTAACGTGCACTGACATCGCACAACGCACGGGCGCCTTAGCGTTTTGCCTCCATAAAAACGCTGCCGCTGCTGTCGGGTTCGAACCCGGCAACTCCGGATCAGTAGCCGAGCGCCCTAATCACTGAGCCACGCGGCGAGGGAAGTTTCTGGAACAAAACATAGCAGATGTCAGACGAAATAATTCATTATGACCTGGAAAGAGCGCTTTGCTAAGTGTCTTGCTGGACTCAAAGTTGCCGCATATTGAAGTTCGCCCAGCTTAAACTAATCCGCATCGGATACAAAGACCTTTCGGAGGGAGGTTTTGTAGAAGTTTACTGATGTGATTAGTTCGTTCAAGAGACATTTCACTCTATGTGTCCATCACTTTTCGAGATGAGCATTCTCGTTCAAAATTTTCCGAAATAGGTCTGCTACGCCGCGCGTCCTAGTTCGCGGCCTTTCAAGGACCATAACGCATATGATGCAGTGCAGGGGCACATTCGGCCTTCTGAGGACGTGCCGAAATCTACCACGATCAATACAAAAACATGTTAAATTCAGCAGAAGATCACATCACGCATAATATCCCAACGCCAGTGCAAAGGTGTCGATATTCGGCTTGCTATTTTTTATCCTGTAATTCACCTGCCATGCTGGGCTCTGTCATGAGAAGAATTGAAGGCAAGATAACCGCTATTCCTTAAGGGTAACGGAGTGGATTCCGAGAGAAGGCAAGCGTAGCAGGCGGCGGCAGAAGGTTAGGTGGGCGGGTGAGATTAAGAAGTTGGAAGCTATAGGCTGGACACAGCTGGCAAAAGACAGGGTTAATTGGATAGACATGGGAGAGGCCTTTGCCCTGCAGTGGGCGTAGTCAGTCTGATGATGACAACTGGGAGGGGGTGAGAGGAGGGGGTGTTTATGGCTTATATTCCAGCCCAGTAGGATATTCAATACCACGTAGCCGTATGGTATCGCCCTTTAAAATAACAAGTTAGCGCCCATGGGGAAGTTTAAAAAAAACATGCGCAGCTACCGGAACACATAGTCCGCATGCTTTACCACCTCCACTTCATGGATCAGCAAGTAACACATCATCATCATCATCATCATCATCAGCCTTACTACACCCACTGCAGGGCAAAGGCCTCTCCCATGTATCTGCAATTAACACGGTCCTTTGCCAGCTGCGCCAACCCTATGCCTCCGAACTTCCTCATCTCATCCGCCCACCTAACCTTCTGCCGCCCCCTGCTACGCTTACTTTCTCTTGGAATCCACTCCGTTACCCTTAAGGACCAGCGGTTATCTTGCCTCCGCATTATATGCCTTGCCCAAGCCCATTTCTTCCTCTTAATTTCAATTAGGATGTCATTAACCCAAGTTTGTTCCCTCACCCATTCTGCCCGCTTCTGGTGTCTTAACCTTACACCTATCATTTTTCTTTTCATGGCTCGCTGCGGTGTCCTTAAATTAAGCAGCATGGCGCGCCCACAATCACTGATACCTATACTCACAACCTATACCCAACATGGGGTTCAGGGTGATGCTAGATTGGTACGGTTGCTCGCTGACCATAGCTAAAGACGTAGTTTAGTCCTTGTAAGTTTCCGTCAAGTTTGGCCCTTATATCATTAAAATCGACAATCATCATATATGGGAGGTGTATATAGAGAACATCATATATACCGGGTGACTTTTTAAGCATGTACAGCTTATTTTAAAAGTATAGGTCGATGAGGTCTGTGCAAGTGGATTGTACATTAAGGCAGACAATATGGAAGTGATACAGGTAAGGATTCGACGATTCATTAACTAAAATTAACTATTCAAAGTTTTATTTTTTTTCGAGGGCCAGAACATAATTCGAATTTGACGGCCGGCAACGTCGAATGTAAGTTCATTTTTTTCAATTTCCTTTATCAGCAATGTAGTTGTAAATATCGAACGTCAAATTAAGGACCTGAAAGCCCGCTGAGTTCGCTTTCCCGCTTTTGTACATTTATAAAATGGTGCCGCTCGAATTGCTGATGAAGCAGATACAGACGCCGTTTCGTATTTTATGACGTAAAAGCAGCTATAACGCGATTTCGCTGCCGATAGGGCACGCAGAGGCAGCCTTCTATAATAATGCAACGCCGAAAGACAACTCAACGAGATTTGAAATACGTAATTTGACGACCGATGTTTCGAACCACATTGCCGATAAAATTAGAAAACTTCACTCACCTTCGACGTTGCCGGCCAAGAGCTTCGCAGTATAATCTGGCTCCTAAAATCAAAAATAACAATTTGATTTGGCATTTTAGATTATAAATCGTGAAATCATTTAGCGCTATAACGTACAGTCTTTGTCAAAAATATACAGCCCAAGAGATTTGCTTCCAAGCCGCGTATCGGGGCTCTTAACCACATTTGACAGTCGTGAGCGTGGGAGGGTTGTAGACTTGAGTTTCCGCTTTCGTGAAATTAGGCTACCTGCATATGCAAGAGGAGCCGCAGTGCAGGGCTCAGAAGCAGACCCGTTCGGCTGTATGCTTTTGACAAACGATGCGCATATTGTCACGCGCTAGAAGACGACAAAGTGGGCAGTGTCGCGGCACGGAGGCGCTCGCGCTAGGCCCACCGCCATTAAATCATTCCATCGCCATCTGTCATGTAGTCCTCTCTTCACCGGCTTGCCGTCACGTAACAATATTGTCCATTTTGCTGTGCAATACACCTGCAGAAACCGCACCGACATTCATTTTAGTTTATTAAATAAAAATATGCAAACATTAAAAATATCTAACCCCCATATATGAGATTATCCTATATGAGAGGTGCTGATTGTATATTGACAGATGCTGGTGTTTTTGTGAACAATGCATAAAACTATTGTTTGCTGTATGTGTCTGAGTGGGGAGATATTATATACGAGAGCTGAGTAGGACAGATTGGCTAATGCTGGAATATATCGCGTGAGAAGTTTTTGTCTGTAACATGACCCGGCTACATCAATCCCATAAAAGCAACACTGCTTTTTGCGAAGGGGGGGGGGGGGGGGGGGGCTAAAAACCTGTAATGCAAAAACGTTCACTATGAAGTCTCCAATTCTACAACTCTACAATCAGTGAATTCTTCAGTTTCTCATGAAAGTATTTTAAAATGTCGCTATTTAACTTGCGGGTAATAATCTAGAGGTCCATTGTTGTCACCTTTAAGATTTACAAAGCATTATTTTGATTAGACACTATTGGTTTCTGCAGAAAACCCAAGTGGATAAACGAGGGGACAAGCAGGTCACGTTAGCCCTCTACTTAGCTCCGAGTAAAAATATTTCTCGGCAGCAACCCTCGCTCCTGCTAGCCTCATGCATTAAACGGCACAAGAGTGTAGGACTGTACAAGGTGGCCCGTGTACATATGCGACGTGCTAAACAGACTCACATACGTGACTCGTACTTAAGGAAGTCAAACTGTAGCATCATTGATTACAGCCACTAATATTATTAGTAATAAGTAATAACAGCTTATTAATATTCTAATCACAAAAGCTATGCTCTCTACCTCGGGAAGCTCCAGGATGCGCTGCTGCGGTTTATGAACTGAACCACTCAATCTTGAAAGTCTGGCGCCGACCTCTCCCGACAAGAACCACCGTATCAAAGTCGTTTGGCGCGCTCTCCTCATATCAGCGTCAATTGGAAGTAGGAGTGCCTTTGGGGAGGAGTGAAAAGTTGGCGCTGGAAACCGTGTACACAGCAACGCTATGCGATGCAATGTGAATACTGATGTCGATGCTTCTAATTTGCGACCGGAAGTAATAGGGGCTCATACAAGGAGAGAGACATCGCGGTACCAATACTTAGCCTCCATACTCAGCAAAGACTCTGGCAAAAAGATAATTACTTTCAGATATTTTGCCCTCGTTTGACCGCCATACGTACTGGCGAATGCGAAGTGTCAAAAACCAAGCAACCTGACGCATTTTGCTGTGTTTGTTCCTTTCGTTCCTTTATATCTTCTACTAGGTGGATGTCTGCACGTGGCGCTAAACCGCAGAAGCAAAGGCGTCACGGGCCACTTATCAAAGGGAAGAATGCCGAGCACGTGCCTCGAGCGCATGACGCGTGCAGCTGAGCTCTTCGTGTTAAGCGGCTCTTCCGGTGTCAAGTACGCAGGACGTGATATGCGCACTTACCCGCAGCTTCAAGCAGCCCCCGAGCCTTCGCAATGCGTATCGCTTAGCCTGGCTTTTCATACTCAGCTTGCTGTAGACTTCCAGTATGCCCCGTAGCCTCGATTCGGGACCTACTGATGTCCTTTTGAAGGTTAGCTATACTCGAGGACAACTTCATTAGACATTCCTGGTAAAGGCCCACCATGTCCCCAAGCTTAGTTGAATATACTGTATATTCGTCGGTTTATCCGTTTATGCAAAGGCTCTCACTGCTCTGTTGCGGATGCCTAGCACCTAATGGATATAAAAATAAACTTCAATAAGTTTTATTTCTCTACACCAGTGTAGTGGGTGCAATACAGTTTATCAAGAACCTGGGTTATGCGCAATGACACCACCCGATTCGCCAAAAGAGCTGGGGTAACGACAACAAAAGTGGAGGGACACTTAAGTTCCGCCCTAAGGATATGACGCGGTAGCTTTAATGAGTTAATGCCCATATACGCGAAGCTGGTAATTCTGAGCTTTGCATTTATAGGTTTCTGAGGGTCCTCATACCACTCATTGCGCAGAGGTGCAGCGGTTAAGGGATACGCCACTGCCCTGCGGTGGCAGACGATGCCACCGATGGGTCTTGTGCGACACAAGTTGCTCTTTTAGAAAAACCTCTCGCGATAAATCATTAATTTAACAGCCACCAGCAATGGTGGTCAGTTCGCTCGCAATCCAGTGGGCTGGTTGTGGTGGCGCCACAAGGTCACGCTACCAAGGTAGCCCAACCTAGGTTGCTTCTCCGGTGAGTGGCCACCTGGGCCACCATACGCCACCCAATCTATCGCTCAAAACGCCAGAAACGCCGACGGCTGATTTTCTGGTTAACGGGGCCTTTAACGCTATCGTGTCAAAATGTTGCCTCTGTGCGCTTCATCTCTTTTTTTTTTTGGGGGGGGGGGGGGGGACGCTTAGGGTGGGCCTGTCGGTTTCAAAGGCTCGCTTCACCAGCTATAGATGCCATAAAATGTCCTCCTATTGGTATTTGTGAAGTAGTCTTTCCCTGTAAACAAGATTTGCTTGTAAACATCACGTTCTCTTACCTTCTCCCCGCTATCTCCAAAAAAAACAAAAAGATGGTCACGCCGGCTGTTTACAAGTCCCTTACCCTTGCATGGCCGAACGTCAAGCTCAATACCTTAACCCTACTTTTATCAGCCCTGGGGGGCAGTATCTCCGGTTACCCGCATACACGTGTAAACGCTTTGGACTCAAACCGGGGAGAAGGTTTTGCCGCGAGCGTTTAGTAACATGGTTTTAAATCACTCGAGTCGCAGCAGAACGGACACAGGTGATGAAACGTGCAGCGTGCTTCGGTGGCGCCCGTGTACATCGTTGCCATAGTGCCAGCTCCACACATTTTCGCGTACACGCGTCTCGGCCGTCAGCTTAAAACAAAGAAGTCGACGTGCCTTCTACAGTCCCTGCAAAGAGTTGCGGGCAGTACACCACGAGCTAAAGTCTGACCAACAGGAGGGGTTCCTAGGAGGGCTTGAATACTGTGTTGCTGCGCCAACAACCGCATTGGTTAACCGAACGATCCCCATCTTGAAACTATCGAAGAGGATGTGCGGTTGCAAACAACTTCGAATGCTACATCACTCACTCACTGTGACCGAAGAGGACAAATTTTCTGGGCGGTCATCCTGATGAACTACTTCGTTCTGCGCATGCGCCATATTCGGTTTCCTGCCCTTTGTGCTTTGCCATGTGCTGCACGGTACCGGAGAGATGGCCCCTCACACGTCCAGGAAAAAGCACCCAGCATAAAAACCACAGCCGGAGGAATTCCGCTGTGAGGCCTGCACTAACTCAGAAACTCTCACGAAGGCCGCGTGTACGCTCGAATGCTCAGGGCCTACCCCTCCCGGTCTACCCCTCCAAACTCCGGGTCTACCCTCGTTCAAGGAAGATGGGGGCTGGGGCATGTGCGAAGTTTCATTTTTCAGTGTTAATTTTGTGTGCGCTGTCGGGTCGTACCTGGTGTGACGGCGACGTTGTGGAGCTTACCCTAACGGTGAAGCAAGTCGACGACGCATACCAAGCGGCATCTGCGGGGACTGCTCGAACTAGCGAGTACCTGAGTGAGTTGCTCTAGCGCACTTTGCGCGCACTTCATCCCATTGTTCAGCACCAGTGACTAACGCGTTCCAAGCGAAATATCCTCCTAGCCCCACTTCCCGCTTTGTTCATTATAACTTGTTTCAAATCAAGCGTGACCTGTATAATACACAACGCGAATGGCTTGAATGGAACAATCAAGCGAGGAATTACTAATTTGCATGCACAGAGAAAAGCTGTGCAGCTTCCTCACAAGCTTCGCAGCTCAGGACCCATTCAGCCTGGTCCGGGGCTCGAACTCAGAACCGATGAATTTCCGAGGCAGTTCCCCACCGAATAAGCTAACAAGGATGGTGGCTAGCAAAGGATAGGGCGATGCCGAATAAACACATTGGACTATGATCGGAACCAGAAAGAAAACACACACTACAGAATCTTCAGCTGGTATCTTCGAAGTGTCATTCAGGTTGCCGTTATTTATTAACAGCATCAGCAATAGCCCGAATATACCTCCACTTCAGATCAAAAGCTCCTCTCAAATTTCTTCCATTGGCCATGTTCTGTGCCAGCTGCTGCTACATTATCCCTGCAAACTTTCTAATCTAATCCGTCCACCCGACTCTGCGGCCTCCTGCTACACTCTCCACCTTCTCTTGGATCCCCCTCAGTTGCCCCCCCCCCCCCCAGGAACCGTCGACAATTTTTCGTTCGTATTACATGCCCTGCCCATGCCCATTTAATCATCTTGTCATCCTTGAGTCGCATTTTTCCTTAACCCACTCTGCTCGCTACGTGCCTTAACGTCGCACCCTTCAGGAGATACGTCCTTCTGGAAAAGATATATAGTTGAACAGCAGCATCGTTTGTTGTAGGCGCAACTTGAGCGTTTTCCAGCAAGGAAAAGGTGGAACTGTGGTTCGGGGTACTCTACAGAATGTGCCATTTATAGCCAAGCAATCCAAGTGTTTGGGAACACATCATTAAAAAACAGGATGCAGAGGAGGGTGTAGTATGGTGGAGGGGTGGATGCAAAACAGATGACAGAGACTCGCCTCAGCCTATTCAGTGTATAAAAATTTATGAAACAAAATATGAAATGCAAATTTCATTGTATTATAGTGCATGTACGACTTTCTACTACTTGCTTGCTGCGAACTGAGCTGCGGTAGTAAAATCGCAGCCCGTATCTACTGTTGCTTTTACTAACAAGGACCTCCAAGCTGCATCAAAAGTATGACAGTAGCCGGAAAACAAGGGAGAGTTGGTACTTTCAGATGCGACTATTGGCCACGGTAGTTTGGCGCGAGTGTTAGTGATGACAAAGAGCGGGAGGGGGCAGCTTGTAAGAAAGCTCGACGCGCACACAATGTATTGAAAATAAACAAGGGCTATATATTACGTCGGCGCGGTTCAGGTGTCCAACGATATATGAGACAGATACTGCGCCATTTTCTTTCCCCAAAACCAATTATTATTATTATTATTATTATTATTATTATTATTATTATTATTATTATTATTATTATTATTATTATTATTATTATTATTATTATTATTATTATTATTATTATTATTATTATTATTATTATTATTATTATTATTATTATATATTACGCGTATAACTAAACTCTTGTCTGCGCACATTAATTGTCAAGGGTTCGCACAGTCCCGAACACAGCCGCTCACCGCGCTCGCGCACCACTCACTGCCAGTGCTCGTCCCGCCGTCGTAGGTGCTGGCTACATGCGCCGCGCACTCACTTGAGAACATCTCAAAAAAACAAAAACGGCGTCCAGACGGCGCTATGAAGAGAGGAAGGAGGGAGGGGAGACGATGGTGTCGGGTCGAGGCGCCCTCTAGGCGGGAGGTGGCGCCGACGGAAAATTGTTTCACGATCGCTTACGCAAGCGAGAAATTGAAATGAAAAATCTGCACCATGCGCAATGATACTCGTCGTCTTTGTGACTTCTGCCATTAACAACAGATGTAAGTAGACTCAGTAGCAACAGTTTAATAGGAGACTGCATCTTCCGGGTCCTGTGAATGCTATTTATTGGCAGTTCGTGAATTTACTTCTCAGTACAGGTTAATACTGCGGCAAAACCGGAAGGCTCAGCATTGGCATCTGTGGCACATACTGGCAGACTATTCCGAGGCTGGCTTAGACCGTTATCGGTCATCTGAAGCTTCTCAACACGTTTTCTAGGGTGGACATACGACGACTGGAATAATCGCGAGATACCTCTCATATCTACTGGGGAAAGAAAAAACAGGAATATACAATATAGTAATTATGGCCTCAATTGACGGACGCAAGTATCGTGCGTGAGTGTAAAACCCTGCGCGCAAGCATCGTGCAGTCAGGATGCAGGGCAGTGGCTAATAATGAAATCAACACCGAACCACAGAAGACACTGCAAGCTTCATGATGCTTCACGTCGCGGTAGGTCAGGCCAAAGACTGATGTGTTGGTCAGGGGCCGGCGAATGTTCTCATGAACTAGATAATTCGTCTTATTTATTAAGGAGGCAGCTATAGGTAACACGCAAGAGTTGCCAGGCCAACCCGCAGAGTTCACTATATAGATATTGTAATGGATACATAAAAGTCATCGTTGTGGGCAACTCAGAATTGCTGCCAGCCAGCAGCCCAGCTTTGCACCCTGAATAGCTCGCGATTTCTACGTTTCCTTATAAAACAAAAATGCTACGTCAGGTATTAGTCAGCAAAGCCTTTGACTCGTCTGCATCGTATTCGCACAGTGCTATGTAACTGCAAGTCAAATCAATATGGAGCTAAGTATCGCCGTTGCCGCTTCCAGGGAGTTGTGTTGCTAAAACCAGCCAATAAACCGCCCCAATAATCAATACACTGCAACTATATCAATTTAATAAAACCTGTAAGCGCACCGTCACTTCCAAACATGCTCGCATCTCACTGCCAGCGCAGGACAACCTCCTTCTATGCTAAGGAAAGTAATCCTTTATGGAAATGGTTTCTAGGCTATTGTTTCTTAAGTACGACTTGGCATCTCCTCGTCGAAATTACAGATCTAAAAGAACTGCACCACCGTTCGCCCTCTCCAGGGACGAAAGAATAATTGCGATAGTTTTACCCTGGAAGGCGGAACACGAGCCTCATCCTCCAATTTGAATACCAGTAAAAACAAGATCATTAGAGCGTACGTATTCTTCAGCCATGTTCGAGGTACTGACAATTTGTAAGACGCTAAGCCAAGCTCTCACAGTGGCTGAAGAGCGTCAAACCTGATGGGCGCTTCAAACTACCCATCAGACAACCCTCAATGCAACTTTCGACTAGGGGTGTGCGAATAGTTCATTTGCAGCGACAGGTGTTCCTTGGATTTTGCGTCATAGTAGTAGCGCGTAACCGGAGGGTGGCTGCCCCGGGAGCCTCCCGCAATGTGGCTGCCATGGAAGGTGGTGGAGGTGGTGGTGATGTAACAGGTTTATTAAAATATCCTCTATATTAGGTGTTTAAAGGGTCCTGGGCCAAGGTGACGAGGGCGTGTGGCCGGTTCAGGTCCCGGCAGGCGAGCCACATGGGTCACGGTGGGTGTGGGGGGAGAGGATAGGCAGGGGACTGGAAGGCTGAGTGGCACTGTGTAAGGCAGTCTTCTATATCTGTAATGTGTGTGGACAGTTAGTGCTCTGAGGTGTGAAAGGGTACCGGTACAAATAAAGTTTGGCTGCTGTATGAAGTAGATTAAATTGTATTCGGCGAAGAATGCGAGCTTCACGGATCAATAACGTCGGGTGTGGCGGTGGTAAATAATCAAAGTCCAATTTTTGCTGCGTGTAGCATTCGTGGACAGTAAGTTTGTAAGCCCTCACTGCGTGCACCGTCAGCGGGCTTGTTCATGGGATGTTCGGCGCGCGGTGAATAGTATCGCAGGCAAGCTGGTGAGCCAGCTCATTGCCGGGAATTCCCATGTGACCAGGGATCCTTGTGGAAGGGTCACTTGTGGATGGAGTGTGTAGGGAGAGTGAAGGAATGCATAACCCGAAGGCGGTTGGCGTTGAAGGAGGAGGGTAGGGCGAGACATAGCGAATGCCTAACTAGAGGGTGGCTCTTGTGGTATAACTATTTGTCGGGCTAATTTCTTGTCACATGCTCCTCATTATATATTTTACCTCTACACATATTTGCTGATGTATAATTTTGTGTAATGTTTCGATATGTACTTTGATTAATCCTCGTTTCTACGTTTGCCTCTTATTGTACTTTTTAATGCCCCTGCCTGTTACAGTGGATCCCTGATGGGATTGACAGTATCAAATAAATAAATACATCACTTTCAGCTTTTGTTCAAAATGTACAACACAAGCGGTTTGCTTCTAAGACTAGTAGTGGGGCGCTTTAACACTGCATCAAGATGCGGAACAGTATAATTATGTAAAACGAGCCGACCCACTGCATGGACCATAGGATCAAACAGCGTGACCTATACATTTTTTGGCAAAGGTCGTATATGATGGCAAGGAGCGTAGGATTTAAGTTTTCACTTTGTGTGGTGCCACCTCTGTTTTACCCAAGTGTTCACATAGCTCAAGTTTCGGCAGTGAATTAAGCCCTTCGCGGTCCTTTACAGCGATGCCGTCGGATGCTCCTCGCTACGCGCCAGCGCTACGCCACCAGCGGAACCGGCCAGCGCACCCGGACTCAGTGCTCATGGACAGGGCGCAGATTTTGGACGAACAGGCGCTGACGCTGCTCATGAAATGGTCAGTGCACCACGCTGCCACTTATTTCCTCTCCTTCGCCCGCTTTACCCTTGTTCATTATTTGAGAGCTGGCCTCCTTCATGAGGCCTGTATTTCTGTTCACACGTGTTCTTGCTGCCGGTGTCTTGTTAAGAGTGCGTGCAGTGCGTGCCGGCTATGGTGCCGGCAAAGCCGGCGGCATCGGTAACTTAGTTGCATGCCGTGCCACAGGAGGGCGCTAGTCTACCTTTTAGTTGCTAGAATTAACACTGGAGCACGCTAGGTGCTTGATGGCGTGGAGAAGAGAAGTCGAAACGGAAGAGCTCTGGTGAAAGGTTGACGGAGTAGGTGGCGTAGGCGTCGCGTGCCTTAGCGTGACGGTACGTGACGGTTGTATTATTTAATCGCGCGTTCGTCTCCGATTCTTCGCGACCTGGTCTAAATCGCCTCAGGCTCCTCAAAAGCTTATCAATGGAACTTATGTTTTTCTATCTTCGGCTCCCTTCCGATGCTTGCTTGGGCGTATGTTGGTTGCTTCCATGGGACTGTCAATCCACGTTTGCCTGTGCCTTCCCCGTTTACTCTTACCTTCACTCATTGCGAACTTCAGGGCTTTTCGTAATGAATCCCACGCTCTCATTACGTGATCTAACTACTGGAGCTGCTGCGTACGAAGTGGGCAAGGGAACAAGGTTGTGAGTTGTTTAGGACACCCGCTTGTGGAATAAGCATGTAGACTTATTGCGGGGTTGAAATCGAACGCTTGCGTTACCAGAAAAATGAAATATTCTATTCACAGTAGTCGATGATTTCAACTTAAGATGAGGCTAGCTATCTAAATTCAGGATGACTTCCACCACTTGCGCGAAGAAGAACCATCTGACTTCATGAAATACCGCTGAATAAAGCCGCTGTAAATTTGTAAAAGCACTGCAACCGCCCTCCTCACTGCTGCCGCATGCCCTCCTATGTTTTCATCTGTTTTCTTTATTTTTGCCCGGCATGGGATATCCTTGATGGCGCCTGCAGGGGTCTTCCTGAGGAAGTCCTCTGGCCGGGTGCTCCCCTCATAACAACATTGAAAACTTTGTTCAGCGCTTCGAATTTGTTTACCGTTTCCTATCGTTTCTCCTAAAGGTTCCACTAAGGAACGATTTTCAGAACTGTGTTCTATTATTGAATTCTGTATTGAGCGATTTATATCACAAGATTGCAAATGCTGTGTCATTTTTTCGGTTAACACAGCTAACCCACAAAACTGCGTAAAAGCGAAAGACATAAGTGACGCCCCGTCAGGTTTCCGGTATCAGCACCCGGTCAAGGGCACAACTGGTTCATCGCATTCACGTGCAACGCTATTTCGAAATAGGAGGAAGCTAGTGTGACAAGTGCTGCCGAAGTATGAGTATGCCAAGAGTCGAGAACTTCCCGTGACTCTCACTCTGCCTGCGTAAGACCCTCGGGCGTCGCGAATTTAGAACCGCAAGCAAAGAACGAACGAGCTCTCAGGGTCATACGAGCGTTTTTGAAGGGGGGGGGGGCACCGTACTTTAATGGACTGCTTACGGTAATCGGTGTGGTTGTGCAATCTTTAGACAAACGATGTAAAAAAGAACGCCTGTTCGGTGAAAAAAAAAATGGTGGAAGCAAACACACACTCCATTTGCGATACCGGCAGTGTTTTGCTAAGGGTGACATAACGAGACTAGCGCAGTCTCTTGTTTCCATCTGTACTTCCCTTCAGCGTCTCTTTATGAATAGACGCGATAGAAAAAGTTCGGCAGGGCATCCTTGGTACAGAGCACTCCGCAAATTCAACGCCGTTTTGATTTCATTCGTGCGCGCTCCCTTTCAAGCGAGCCGTTTACTCGTGTTAATGTATGTGTGAGTATCGTCAGTAGTACTATGGTCGGATACAAATCCAGAAGGCAGCGGTGAATGCCGCTAAAAGAGGCCCTCCAGCCAATGGCGCCGACTGCTTCTCGTGACGTCGCGGTTGCAATTCAGCAGAGTCAAGGAAGGAAAGGGAAAGAGACGGTCATTTGTACCCGTGTCATGGGTAGTGGGTTGTTCCTTGCTTGGGCCAGAAGAGCGGAGGGCTTAAGGGGAGATGTGGATAGAGGGGGCAGGGACGCAATTGATAGGAAGCCCACTCCTCACGGGAAATTGACAAAGGAACGGCTTCTACCCTTGCCTGCCCAGCCTCTGGAGCATTGCCATAAAAAGTTGTTCGCGAGTATAGCCTGAAATCGCGGGCGACTGACAAGTGCCTCCGAGAAATGGGATTAGCCACCACGTCATGACCATCGGCCGTTGCCATTGGCTGAACGGCCTCCTCTGAGGGGCATTATTTGCTACTGCCGGCCCTTCTTCACTTCTGTCCTGCTATAGAGACCTTGCGACTTACGTCCGTCAAGTGATGCAAAGCCTTTAGTTGGCGCTGGGATGCAAAAATTATTAAACTGAAAGCATGCTGTTTCACGTGACAGTTGACTGCAATTGCTGGGAAGAGCAACGATTTGGCATAATTCAACAGACAGCGTTAGAAAACATGATTGCCGGCGCCTAAAGCTGCAAAAAGTTTCCTAAAAACCATGCCTGCATATTTTAATGTCCGCGTTTGTACTGCTTTTTTTTTTACAAATGCAAACCTGCCATGTAGCGCCGAAACGTTACAGCAATGTTGCTTTTTTTCGTTTCGGTCAAGCGTTAATACATTGTTGTTAATGTTCATTTTTTTCTTTAACGTTTGTGGAGCATTTAATATAAGGTTGGAAATGTCATTTTGCTAACCTTAATTAAACATTTAACAACATTTATGTAACTTTCGGTAAAATGGTAAAGAAACCCTGGAAGACCCGACCAGCCCCAGAAGGAACCACGGGTAGTGAGGCAGCCTAATATATCTAGCAAGAGAGGAAAGTGTTCCGACAAATCAGCGTGCCGCACCGCACGTGTTTTCTCTCCTTCTCGGATTATCTTATATTTTAATGGTTTCTTACTTTTAAAGCGGTTCCTCCGCTTGCAGTGACTAGTCCTCAGGGCCGTAGAAAATCAACGGGTTGGAAAATCAATGGGAATTTTCCGGTGTTCACCGCCATGCGGAACGCGGTGACTGCCGCATAAACTACTCGGTATCGATTATTCTGTGGATATGGATATCAGGTGCGCTACAAAATACAATTATCAGCATGAATTCCGTGATCAGGCGCAACGTTGAAGGACGGGTCGTCTTAAAGATAAAGTGGACGAATGATGCAATAGCTTGATGAGGACGCGTGGACAACTTAGGAGATATAGGAGGGGCAGCAGTTGGCCACGATGAGCTCCTGTCGGCAAGAAAGACACTCGCCCGCCCAACTGGACACACAGCCGACGAAGTTAACGAGCGATGTCTTTGATTGCAGGCGACAACGGAGTGCTTCGTGGAAATAGAGCATCGATGGGCAAATAAGGTCACAGTATCTGGGCATCTCGTGAAGGAGACCGAGCTGAGATTTACAAGAAAAAGCTCGTCGAAAGAGAGAGATACAGAATTTACCTCATTGAAGGAAACATGTTGAGTATTTAAAATGCATGCCCACGCCTCTATTACACCGCCAAGGCCAGTTAGTCCTCGAGCCCAACCGTGGATAGCGAGGCACTACAGGAAGGGTGTCGCTTAACAACCAGATCCTCAGCCTTGACGTTAATGATCCAGACAGATTAGGATGAAAGAAGTGAATGGATGTCCAGAAGTCGCAAAAGGGGAATAAAGAACGCGCTTTATATTTAAGAAAAAATCTCTGTAACAAATGCGCTTATAGTTCCTATAAGAGGGACTGCGGCTACTCAAAACAGTAAAGGCCTTGCCAAGCCTCCAGTCGGAAGGAATTTTAAACGTGAGGAGAAAAATTCAGCGTACACATAAGGTCCGCTTTAAGGGTGACCTGATAGCGTTAATACAATGAAGAATAATCTCACAGCTATCATTACGGAGAGCGTAGTAAATGTAGGCGATAGGATGGTTCGACAGCATACCAACAAGCTCTCTCAGGAGACAAAAGATATGATTAAAAGCGTTAAATCATTAAAACATCAAATCCCACAGACAGAATAGAAGCTAGCAGAGCTAAAGACGTTAATAAGTGCAAGGTAACCGACATAAGGAAATTTAAGATGGAGAGAATCGAGCATGCTCAAAAGAACGGGGGTAGTCTAAAACCAATGAAGAGAAAACTAGGCATAGGCAAAAATCAGATCTATGCGTTAAGCGATAAAGACGGCAATGTCATTAGCAATAAGGGTAAGGTAGTTAAAGTAGACGAGGAGTTTTACACAAATCTATACACTAGCCAATGTAATCAGGACGCTAATCAGAGAGCCAGAAGCATACATCAATTGGACATCCCGCCAGTAACAGAAGAGGACGTAAAAAAAAACATTAGGAGCAATGCAAAGAGGGAAAACAGCTGGTGAGGATCAGGTTAAAGGAGATCTGTTGAAGGATGGAGGGGAGATTGTTCTAGAAAAACGAGCCACTCTGTATACGCAATGCCTTATGACCTCGACCTTGCCAGACGCTTGGAAGAAGGCTAGCATCATATTAATCTATAAGAAAAGAGATTTCAGGGACTTTTGCAGACCTACCATCTTAATGTCCATTGCCTATAAGGTATTTATTAAGGTAACCGCTAATAGAGTCAAGAGAACATTATATTTCAATCAACCAAATGAACAGGCAGGCTTTCGTAAAGGATACTCGACAACAGACCATATCCATACTATAAATCAAGTAATGGAGAAATGGGCAAAATATAACCAACCCCTATATATAGCCTTCCTAAACTACTAGAAGGCATTTGGCTTAGTTGAAAACTCTGCAGTCATGTAGGCATCGCGGAAACAGGGTGTAGACGAGCTTTGTGTAAAAATACTGGAAGTTATCCATAACAGCTGCAGAGATACCGTAGTCCTCCATATGGTTAGCAAGAAAATTCCAATAAGGAAGGGTGTCAGACAGGGAGACACGTACTGAGCATATTCAAATTAGCCCGGATGTCGATTTTGGACCAAATCGATGAAAGTCAGATTTTGGGGCTGGACCAAATTTGGAAGTGGCCTGGGTCAGATTTAGAGACTGCTATCGTATCGGACACATTCAAATTAGCTTGGACATCAGTTTTGGTTTAAATCGATTAGTGTCAAAATCCGGGGGTGGGCTGGGCCAAATTTGGGGGTGGGATGGACAAGATTTTGGAAATGACCTGGGTCTAATTTGGAGACGCCATCACATTGGCCATAGTCAAAGTATGCTTCGGCATCTGTCTTAAGACTGTTGCTACGAGATCGCTAAATGCGAAGGTCACTTCAATGTCACATACGCACACCGGACTGAAACTAGAGTTTTGCTTTGATTAGAGCTGTCGCTATAAAAATAACAGTGTAGAAGTTGAGTGATCGGGCCATAAAGCGTAAATGGAAGTTACGTTGTGCACAAACCAAATAAACAAGAAAAAAAGCAAAAACAGCACTACGAGCCACTGAAATACACACTTGCCTCTTTTAGGCAGGCGGAAAACGGCCTTTTTGTTTATAGTCGACTTCGTGTAGGAATAAATTCATGTGGTTCTGAAAAAGGAAACTGTATTTCTCACTTGCGACTCGATTCTCACTCATTCTTTCATGGACCGAACTGTGAAACAAGAAAACGCTTCGCAAGAAAAAAATTACGGAGTGGAAAGGAGAAAGAAGTCACCACAGCAGTATGTGCCATGTTTACTGCAGTAAACAACAACAACAGCAATCCAGAAGCAGCAGTGGTCTTCGGAGCGCGTAGTTACCATGAAATTGGTAGCGATGAAAGTCCCGTTGAGCCGCCGGGGAAGCCAGAACCGGACGCTTTTTGAAGCTTGTGCATTGGTTTGAGTTGACGGTGGCATGTGCGGCTAAAAATTGGGACACTTAATCACCACCTTAAGGGTATGACGCGTTAGCGTAATGGGTTAATTCCCATATATGCAGAAGGGCATTCTCTACTTTACATTTATAGATACCTGGCAGTCTTCATACCCCTTCCGGCGCAGTGTTGCAGTGGTTAAGCGATGCGCCACTGCCCTGCGATGGCAGGTGCTGCTATCGCAGGGCAGTGTGCAGCTAAGGTTAATCTTCTCAAGCGACCAATCATTAATTTAACTGCCAGCTGCCACGGTGGGCAGTTTACTCTCTATCCGGTGGGCAGGTTGTGATGACGCCGCAAGGTCACGTGACCTAGGTGACCCACCTGCCCCCTAGGTTGCTCTCTGGGGACCATTTTCCGCTCACAACGTCGATGCCGACGACGCCGATACCGGATTTCCTGGGGAACGGGGCTTTAACGCTATCGCGTTAAAACGCTGTAGCTGTCTTCAGATGCCTTAACAAAGTAACGGCCTTAATAGCATGATTATAGTCTGTGAGATTAAGGCACTACATACGGTAGTGGACGAAGCTAGACTGTGTGGTGGCCTTACTCTCAGTTGCGAGGCAAGGCACTTGTTGTACTGCGATATCCAGCTATTATGAATTCACGTCAGAAGTTCTGAACGCCCTCGGGGCTGCATATTACCGACGTATGATGTAAATCCCGTGCTGGTAACGTGTATCTCCCTACAGTGCTATACATTCCAGAGGCTTAATACCTGTTACGGTGAATGCAGGTACTCCTCGCGCATTCCACAACGTACGCAGGGCAGCTTACTACGGTGGGAATTTTTCCTTGTCCAACGGAAAATATTAAACAGAAGCAGAAACGCCATATCAATGATCTTATTAGGTTTTCATTTAATTCCTTTTTGGTCCCTGTTTTTCCATCAAGCTCTCATTCAAATGCCAAGAAATTCAGGGCATGAATTTTGAAAACATAGCAAGAACAGCGACCAGACTAGCCGAGACATTAAACACTGCCTACTGCACTTTCTGAAGTATGTCGAGCTTTCTAAGTCTTCTCAGGTGCATCAAGATAACGGTATCCCTGGAGCAATAAATTCGAACAAAGAAAAGTAACAAAAAAGAAGAACTCAATGGGCGAGTTGCGATGCCATACACGCATTACGCTCAAGTTCCTGATGCTCGAAAAGGATCTGCGCGCATTGCTACGAAAAATTCCTAGAGCCATAAAAAAAAAACCGACTGCCACTTTGAGCTACTGCCCGCAACACGCATACACAATCAGTCTAACCCAGCAGAAGGAAAATAAAGGAATAAAACTATATCGGCTGCGATCTGCGATGACATAACATGGCTTTCAGGAGCCTTCAGGGGCGAGAAAACTTTAATAAATATCGCAGCTCTGATTCGCTTGATTAAGTTGGGTCTTGAGGACAGTTATAGGTGGTTTTGTGGAGCTGCCATTGGGAACGTCGGCGTGAGTTGCGTAGATAAATGACCATGATTTCTAGTGTACAGGTTTGATCATAAGTCTCCGGGCCACACCGTTTTGCCCTTCAGTCGTATTGTCGGGAAGTTAAGGTGCTCCTAAAAACCAAAAGGTACGGAAAGGTGAGAACAAGGGTTCCCTTCAACATGGAGAGACTTATAGCTGCAGGAGTGGCGTAGGCTCCCCATTATTGTGCTGAAAAGCGGATCATGTGGCCCGAAGACTTGCGACAAAGACTGTACATTTGCTACTGCAATTCAGAGTAATCTCTTGTACATTGTTCTTGTCTACTATATTGTAACTACTTTCAGAACACCTCAATCTTTAGCTACATGCTTGTATGTGTTTACTTTTTTACCGAATAATCTTTACAGTGTACTCCGTATTTACTCCTATGTCGTTATATAGTCTTTACTGCCTTCACACAATCTTGTATAATGGCGGAAAAGTTTCGCCTGCATGCGTTCTCTCTGCGATTTTAAATATCGTACTGACAATTGTTCTCGTCTATAAAATATTGTAACTGCCCAACTACTCTCTAACTTATCTAGGGAATGAGAGAACGTTAAACGAAATAAATAAAATAAAACCAACCTTTATGTTTATCACTGTCGCTTGGCGCAAGTCTCGTCTCATCGAAAGATAAAAATATGCCTCGCAAATAATAAAGCGGTGCTAAAACGCTCAGTTTCTGTTTTCACTATTAGAGAACAGACCCCGAGCGAATTATACGAAATTACTTTCTGGTCCAAAAATGCTACATATTTGTTCCCATACTTTTCAAGCACATATCCATTCGTAACTGCCATTTCACGTCAACCTGGATCACCTGTCAGCTTCAATGGTACTTTTAGAAATCATGCTCTTTTATTTTCGATTCAACTGCCATCCCTTTTATTTAGATTGTGGTGCAAGTTGCTTACGTTCCATAAATTTTTTATTCACAATACGCAGTTGGTGCTGCAATTTTTTCTTCCGTCTTGTACGCCAGCGTAGACATTTTTGTTTAATAATCTTCTTTCGTTAATTAGCTTCTTAGCACTGCACAGGTTACGGTGTGCTTTTTCTCTGCTATTCAATGCCGAAGGGCGTCTTAAAAATTGCCTTCATTTTTATTTCTTTTTTGCCTAAAACTGGATCTGTAGCCAAAACTGGGCTGAAAGACGCCACTGATTCGTGTTACTTTGATTTCGACTCCCTACAACAGGCGCTCGACTACTGATCCGGAGTTCCCGGGTTCGAACCCGACCACGGCGGCTGCGTTTTTATGGAGGAAAACCGCTAAGGCGCCCGTGTGCTGTGCGATGTCAGTGCGCGTTAAAGATCCCCAGGCGGTCGAAATTATTCCGGAGCCCTCCACTACGGCACCTCTTCTTCCTTTCTTCTTTCACTCCCTCCTTTATCCCTTCCTTGACGGCGCGGTTCAGGTGTCCAACGATATATGAGACAGATACTGCGCCATAATGTCCTCTGTCATGCATTCCCGGTTCCCATTTTTGAACTGAATTTAATATTGTGATCGTTTTGGTGCTCTTTCTTCATTTAATTAATTCCCTGTTGACCATGTTCACTGATGACTTGATAGTAGTGTATTTATATGCCGCAAACCTTAGTGTACTTTTTTGTTGTGTTACGTCATTGAGCCTTTCATTTTTGCTGTTGTGTTTTGTTGCTTATTATTAATTTGTGGCCTTTGTACTTTTTTTTCTTAATATTTGTACTTACCTATTTTCTGTATGCTCACCCTGCGAAAATCCCTTCCTGGGATTGCAGTATTAATAAATGAATAAATAATAAATAAATAAATTTCCTTTCCCCCCAAAACCAATTATTACAGGTGGTCGAAATTATTCCGGAGCCCTCCACTACGACACCTCTTCTTCCTTTCTTCTTTCACTCCCTCCTTTATCCCTTCCCTTACGGCGCGGTTCAGGTGTCGAACGATATATGAGGCAGATACTGCGCCATTTCCTTTCCCCAAAAACCCAATTATTATTATTATTATTATTATTACAACAGGCGCTTTCTTTCGCTCCTCAGCCAGAGTAGGTTGCGGCATCTCGTAATTATTTATTGCTACTCTGCAGGTGGTCGAAATTATTCCGGAGCCCTCCACTACGGCACCTCTTCTTCCTTTCTTCTTTCACTCCCTGCTTTATTCCTTCCCTTACCGCGCGGTTCAAGTGTCCAACGATATATGAGACAGATACTGCGCCATTTCCTTTCCCCCCAAAACCAATTATTATTATTATTACTCTGCACCAAAAACATCATCTCATTAACTGCCGCCCGCAGTCACCCTCTAGGGCCGGCAGGTGGTGTTGTTGATGCTTGCTGCCAAACGATGCATAAATTCTGGTTAACTTCGCGCCGGCTTGTTTGCTGCCGTATTTCTGACGAACTAGCGACAACAATTGCGTGCAGCGCGTAATCAACGGTAAAATACGCGTGGCACGGCCTGCGCTCCTTCGTTTCGTAAGTTCATCTGTCTTCCCGAGATTCGCGGTCGAGCGCTTGCAAACGCCAGCAGCGCTCATACGCTACACACGGAACGCAACACTTTGGCAAGAATCCACGATCCGTAAGGAAAACAGCTACAAGAATCCCTGCTCGGAAGAAATGAGCAAGGTTCGAAATTACGCCGGTTGCCTGGCGGCCACTCGCGTAACTGATGTTTATCTCTGTCGTGACTTTATGCGGCAATTCGTCCGGCAAACAACGGCAGCCAAGCTTGTTTTTTTTTTTTGCTCGTCTTCAATAATTCCTTATCTGTGGGTTTTTTTTTTTTTTGCGCTGAATACCGAAAACATTCCTTGTCCGTGAACCGAGAATTTCTTTGTGTCCATTTTGTGGTGGCGCGTTCTGCGTGTCAAGCACACGGATCGTCTGACCCAGACTTGTTTTTTTCTCACCATTAAAAAGAGACGCTGCGAGCAAACTTAAGTTGGCCTGCGTCGGTTGTTTGCAAACGTTCGAATCGCGAGGAGGCTATTTTTGCTGAAAGCGGTGTTTTCATTGAGCTAAGAAGGGTTTTAGAAAAATGAAGCATATGCAATAGCCCCACAGGCTGTTTTCTCAAGAAAACTGAGCTGTCGTCAAGGCAGATTGTTTCTTTTTTTCTTCACGAGAATCCTCCACACCTCCATTCCGTTCGAAGAGGTGAGTGCGGAGTCTTCTTCGGTCTTCTGTGAGGGCTGGTAGTTATTCTGTAACAACAAGAAAAATAACAGCAGAGTTTGAAAGGGAAAAAGAAAAAGGTTCCATTTTTAAATGAAAATGTTTGACTAATAAGTGTGTCTTTTTGTGTTGAACAAGCATTAATTTACCAGAAATAAAGATGTAATAAATTTGTACATAAAAAGAAAATTGGGTTGGGTTGCCCTCAGCGTTCCTTTGCCTCCACAACGTTCGCTGAAGGCCCAGGGGGGTCAACACATGAAGGCCTTGGACTTCTTTTCTAGGAGTTAATTGATTTTGTATTTTTCAAGTCAGCGTCTCTTCAGAAAGCGCTCAGGTCAGTTTGCAAAAGGGTTATTACCAGACAAAAAAAAAAGACGTACACGTTCTCTATTTTATGTATACGCCTTTCTTCGCCTCGTATTAATCATTTAGAACATGACGGACCAACCGGCGCAACGTTCAGCGCTGTTTCTTAACAAGAGTCATTAATCGGCCCACAACATCGTATTCCGAAGATGACGCAACGACTCGGTCACGAACTTGAGCTCACGGATCTTCCTCGCCTGCAGGTATAGTCTAACTATAGCCTGTCAAGAGCGGTGTAACCATGCTAGCGAATGGGCTCGTTGATACAGCAGAACTTGAAAACGTATCACTGCAGCTTGCATAAACAAACTCCCCCCCCCCCCCCCCCCGCGGCCTCCGTCCACGTTCATGAGATCTTCCTCACAGGCTATTCCGGATCAAATCAAATCAAATTAAATCGTTTTATTTTCACCAGGCATTTACTGGTTGGAGCACCTAGGCTAATAGCTGCTCGAGGAAGCTTGGCGAGGCCCAGGCGACGATTACAAGGTAGGTCGAGGTGAATCTGAAAACACTGCAATGTAGACACCTCGAAATAAACAGGGCAGAACAATGAAACCGACGTGTTCACACGTGCGCTACACAAGCGCTCAAAAAGCAAGATATGTAGTGTATAAAACATTGTAGCTCTAATAAATAAATCGTGCAATCAAACAGTGCAATCAAGACATGAAGCCCTAAGCCGTATCATAACAGATTTCTCATACAAAACAACCGGAAACTACTTGAAATTGCAGACACTTGCCAGTTATACAATATTAAAACACCACAGCACATATATAAACTAAAAAAAATTATGACAACAAACTACAGCAAACAAGTGCACAAGGTTATGAGAAAAACACAAGCAATTCGAAAGATATGTTGCGTAAGACTAGTAACCAGAGCATTGTTCATGCGATTTTTATTCTGATATCTTAAGAAATTGTTTCCTCAACTGGTTTAGCGTGGGCTTAGTATCATAACTCTACCTGTTTAGTAGTGATGGAAGATTCGACCATCCGACACCACGATTGCCGCGTGAGAGAACGCCGGATCTTTCGGTCCGAATGTACAACGGCGGTGACGTCATTCACGGTTCCTCCCAAAGAAAGTCCCAAATATAGCTGTCGCCCTGCAAAGGTTACCGCATGCTTCGCCGCCGAGTTGCTCCGGTGACGTGGAGCCGCCTGTTGTCAGTCCACTCCAAGCATGAGTCACACGCGCCCATCGCACCACCCGAGGCAGCCGACAAATGGAAATGCTCTCACTCGCGGTACAGGGTACTTGCGGCCACACCGGTGGCGGTTGTGAGTCACCGCGCTCTCTCTCCCTCCTCCCCCTCTTCCACTCTTCCTCCCGGTTTGTCTTTTTCCTCCTCACTTCACGCTCGGCGCAATAGATCTCCCTCTCTCTCTATCTGCCTCCTCTCCGCTGAAACAAACGGCCTCAGCTTTACGGCGAGGTCGGCTGACCAGTCGAGTCGCGCTCGTTGCCACTTGGTTGTGAAATGCGGCGCCTCCTTCCCGTGACACACAGTCGCTCGGAGAGCATCCGAACATTGACTGTTGAGAAATTGTTTCCTACTTATGCAACAACAAGTACGATTAGGCAACCGGTTCGCGCTAAGCCAGCAACAGAAAAAGAAAAAAAGCGCCAAAGCAGCGATCAACCAAAGCCGGGTTTGTTGGAGAGGTTTTCTCTCTCGAACATTTTCCGCTCGCACTCTTCATGACTCTTCAGCCCATTTTTCCCGTAGCATACGACGACAGTACGCGTTGTCTCTGGCAGGATACTTTTTTTCACAACGAGGACCAACATCGCCGCCATAAGACCAATTGCTGCATCGCAAAGCGCATCAGGAAATACCGACCTCTCGGACACCTTATTCCCTGCTCTATGTCATCTCGCTGTCTTCTCTCCACCCCTGCTCAATCGGTTATCGGCATTACATCCCCCTGTAACGCGGATAATGATAGCCGTGCGCCGGCATCATTTGACTGTAAATGGCTCGGAATGGACAGACCATTTCTATTCGAATTTCACGGATGCCGATACAGTGTCGTTGATTTCTGCTCACTATATAGCAGAAATATTAATAATATGCATTCTTCTGCTCATATCCGCCCTGCTAACTTCGTTAATCACAACAAAGCTTCTGTCAAGAGTCGTGGAAGCTCAGATTACGTGGACTTTCGTAGGTAGTAGAAAGAGGTCTACAAAGCACATGAATTCTCGTGTTGCTCACGGCCAGTGAACGTTAAAATAGTAAGGTGGTTATGATGATGAGAAGATGACAGGAAGGGCAAACCAGGGTTTGAAGCTAGTAATAGGGCCTGCTTGCTCCGCTAGGGGTCCCTGGTGATCCGTCGAGTTAAAATGAATCCAAGCACTCCAGCAGCAAGGTAGATGGTGTGGAATAGCGGAAGAGATATTGTCAGCATTACATGAGTATATTATGAGCTCTAAAATCTGCCCTGGTCTGCGGACCGTTGTGACAGTGTTCTCTTTCACGCGACCCCTAGTTTTATAATGTTAGTGGGGCGCCGGCTTGTTTAACGTAAAAAAATCACAAGACACTTGAGCACAACCTTTGAGCGGCTGATCGACGAACAGCACATGCCCGCAAGTATAGCTTTTGCGTAGGCGAGAGTGACAACTTAGCTGCATGAGTGAGATTGTAGACTTTGCCTAAAATGGAATTCTATAGTAGCAGAGTAGATCTTTCTTGGTAAGCAAAATCGGTGAAAAGCAGCACGTATCATATTTTCATATCCTGTATTTGAACAGTCTGTGTCAAAAATATACAGACCAAGGGGTTTGCTTACAAACCGTGTAGTGAGGCTCTAAAGCCCATTTGACAGTCCTAAGCTTCGGAGGGTTGCGGACTTATTTTCCTCCCGTCTTTGTGAGATTAGGGTCCCTGAGTATGCAAGGGTAGCCGCGCTTCAGGGCTCAGAAGCAGACCTTTTGAGCTGTTTACTTTTGACAAAAACTGTACATAGTGTATATTACCGCCTACCCCTATGCTTTCTCACTATCGCTCCCCTCTTTCTTTCCCTCTCCCTGTCCATTTATTCCCGCTAGCCGCAGCTCAGGTGCTCCAGGTTTCGATGGCAGATGCCGCGGCTAGCAACATCGTTTCCTTCCATTGTTATTTTTATTAATAAATAGCCACTAACAACAACAACGTACCAGACAGGCACTGGCTTTTGCAATACTTATTGCCTTTTGGAGTGATTTATCATTTCAGCATGCACGCCGGCAAAACAAAAAGAAAAAAAAACAAGCCTGGCGTTCAAGGCCAGTCTAGAACGTGAAGGTCAACAAGTGCTCTATTCCTCGCCATTCGGAGACTGCCCTGCGAAGAACTCGAGGACATCGTATGCTACTAGCTTTCACAAGACGGTGGTGGAACTATGGCGAAAGCAAAGTACATTGCGTAATGAATTTATTACCCTTTCGGTACATGGTACCGGCGAGGCGAATTTTTTCTTCGAAGCTCAAACCGTACACCTGCTTCATACTGATATGAGCTGCTTAATTAGTACAGCAGTGAGAACAGCTTTCCAAAACTCGCCATTTTCTTGACCGCAAGTAATACGTATAAATGTTGTGTCAAGTACATCTATGCTGAATAACGGTCAGTAAATTTGGAACATTAGCCTCAGCTACAATCGCCGTCCACAATATTAAGTTTGCTCTCATTTACTTCTGAGAACAGTTACCTTCTCCTTCTACTAAACTAATCTAGTACACCCGCGGCTTTGCGGTTCACAAGTCCCTAACGAATTTACCTTTGTAGACAGGAAAAGCCAGCTGTACTGAACAAGAAAAGTACTCCAGAATCGAGAACTAGCATCTTTATCCACTACCATCCCGCCGCGGTAGCTCAGTGCTTATGGTACTCGGCTGCTGACCCGAAAGACGCGGGTTCGGTCCCGGCCGTGGCGGTCTAATTTCAATGGAGGCGAAATTCTAGAGGCCCGTGTACTGTGCGATGTCAGTGCACGTTAAAGAACTCTCGGTGGCCGAAATTTCCGGAGCCTTTCACTACGGCATCCCTCATAGCCCGAGTGGCTTTGGGACGTTGAAACCCTCATAAACATATTATCCACTGCCCCTTTCATGTATTGAAGGACAGCTCCAAGCCAAGGAAATAGACCAGTTTTCATAACCAGCCTATCCGCCGCGGTGATGTAGTTGTGATGGCGCTCGGCTGCTGCCCCGAAAGACGCGGGTTCGATTCCGGTTGCGGCGGTCGCATTTCGATGGAGGCGAAATGATAGAGACCCGCGTACTGTGTGATGTCAGTGTACGTGAAAGAACCCCGCGTGGTCGAAATTATCCGGAGCCTTCCACTGCTGCGCCCCTCACAGCCTGAGTCGCTTTGGGACGTTAAACCCTATAAACCAAAACCAAACCAATCACAACCAGCCTCGGTATATATAGGCTGCGTTCTTCCCACGAAACGCCAACGTCAGTCACCTGCATTCCTTGTTCTGAAGGAACCGGAAGTGGTTGCACGCAAGGAGCCGCATCACAGCCAACGTCCTTAGCGTTGTGCCTAATACATCGGACATTTGTCAGCCGATTGTCCGCGGCAGTCACGATACGGTGCAGAGTTCATCACTGGCTGTGCAGCACGATTAGGGACTCTCTCGCGTCCCGTCTTAGTTATTACAATTGCAAACCCAGGAAATCTGGACTAACGCTTCTGGTTTCAAGGATGCCGTCTCGTGCCGCGTGACGCTGAACACTCAACATTCTGGCGCGAATTTTGAATGTTCGGTATTGATTTCCCCTCAAGCAGAGAGGTCTCCCTCATATGGGTTCCTGCTCATGAGGGCATTCCGGGGAATGAGGCCGCTCACAGCTTTGCTCGAGAATTATGCATCCGAGCTGCTCTGGAAATGCCCCTCAGTGGGAATAAAGACCCTCTCATAACGTATAAAGAAATAACCGAAACACCTAGACTGAATAGGAGAACACTCTCACTTCCGGATATGTCACTCACTCCAAAGGAATGCAGGGCCTGGAGGATGCTTCAGGTCAACAGATTCTTTCCGTACTCTATACTACACGATGAAGACACTGGGGAGCCTGAGCTCTGCAGTAGCTGCCACAGAATGAATTCGCAAAGTCACTTAATTTGGGAGTGTCAGGATTCTCCTGGGGCTAAATCACAAAGCATCCCAGATCTTGCCACCTGGAAAGAGCTGATCCGGACCCACGACCCGGATCAGCACAGACTCCTCATCCGTGAGGTGGAGACAGCTTGCTACAAGACTCTCTCCGCAGTCTCCGGTGCTGAGAGCCGGCCGGGAGGCACCCCCTCATAATTGCTGCGCCCCCGACCGTGAGGCCCCATGATGACGGGAATTAAGTTCATTCATTCATTCATGGTAGACGGAATTCGTTGGTGAGCGCACAGAAAAAATTTTGCAGCAAGGAGGAAGGGTTAGCCATAATAATTATCATCACTGCGCAGAACCTCTCCAGACACTCTAGTTTAGAGAAAATTATAATTTTGAAATATGCCCTTTGAGTAAATTGAGTTGCGCTGTGTTTGCTACTGGTGGCCAACAGGTGACGCCACTTGCATATGCCCAGGAAAGCTGGTAACGGTGGTCGAGGTGGATCTCACTATCCGTAGACGAGTACTCCGTTGGGAGAATCCTTTGTCCTGGGCTGATTACATGAAGGATTCGGATGCGTGGTAACGGAATGTTTTTGCAGTTGTCGCTGTCCGCACCCTCAGAGGTTCGCGCTACGTCCAGCGTGTGTATGGTGTTCCACCCTTTAAACGAGTCAGCAACGACAGAGTTATCGAACTGAATGGTGGCACACGACCAAGCTTTCTTTTGTGCTTTTGATGGTTTCGTACATTCTCCTAGCCCACATTTCACGATGACAGCGTCAGAACTGCGCCTTCAACGTGACGTTGTCCTGCATCACCGGACTAGGTCCGCACGTACCGTAATTCAGACCAAGGCTGCGACTGGCCAAAAGCAAAGACATATTTATGCTCTCTCAGAAGCTGACTTGTGTCCGTCTATGTTTGTTCAAGAATGTTGCACGCCTCACTGCAGCCTGCTTACGAGTGTACTGGGGCCAAACGCGCAACGCCATTTGCGCGGAACCTTAGCCGGAAGGTGACCTCTCATCATTCTTGTTCAGGTATCGCGATTGAAGTCGCAGGATATCTGATGCTATAGAAGAGCTCGTAGTTCTGTTTCATTTATCATCAGAGCTTCCAAACAGCTAGACAGAAACAATACATCGCCGAAGAGGAAGTCTTTTTTTGTGTGTGTGATCTCTTGTCATGGTCAGGCATGATCAGTAAAAAAAACACACAACTCAGATGAGAAAAGCGTCACAAGACATTGGAGGAAGACTTCTTAAATTACCAAAACTACATAATCATTCAAAGTCTAGGCCCGAATTTGAACTACGCGAGAAGCGACCTATTTGCAGTGATCAGCAGCCGCGATGAGGGCTTTTAGTAAGACTGGTGGTCAAATGGAAAAAGTGTCTTCAGGCGAAGACTCAGACTTTTCTGCACCTCACAGAGCGAACAAGCTGCAGTGCAAGCCGTATCACACCTCACACCAGTACCCTTTGAGCGCCCGGTACCCCACCATCATGGGTACGAATCATGAGTACCCATCAGATAGCGTACAAGTAAATCTAAAGGAGCTATGAGCAACAAATGTTGAAACGAAAAGAGACACTCAAAGCCGGAAAAAGGAGATTCGTATACCAGCCGCTGTCCCGGTGCCTGAACAGACTTGTATAGCGGCAGTTCTTAATAATTACAAAACTAGCCACTATAGAAAACAAATTATTTTTAATCGCCACCAAATTATATGCCGAGCAATTCCTCTGCCTGCCGCACCGGTGTTATTTGGTCTAACAGTTGACTCGACCGTAACCAGGCACGCCAGGCAGGGGTAGCGGTACAAGATGACGGAAAAAGGTGGACTGGTCGAAGGCAGGGCATTGTAAGAGGCAAACTTGTAAACCGGCATAAGCGCGCAGGGTATCTACAATGCGAATTTCGTACTTTCTTCCGTTTTATCCGCTTCTTCACTTTCTAGTTATCTGATATGACGCCTTTCTTAGCCGCGATGACTGTGTGATCTGGTTGTATCGGGGACATCATATGTTCGCAGCTCGTCTTACTCGTCTAAAAGCGCATCTTCGTCTCACAGTTCACCGGTCTTCAATAGCCGAGGCCCGGAGAAACGACCATGAAAGTCTTTTTTGGGACATCCAAGATGGCGAAGTCGACACGTTGACCCACAAAGCGTGCACTCAGTTCTGACCGCGTTGAATACGTTTGTCGGCCCCAGTCCGAGTTCTTTTATAGAACCCCCGAGTCAACACGGAGAGCTCTCCTCCGAGCGGCGGGAAGCAATTTTCGCGCCTTTCTGCAAACACGACAGGCGTGTCGAAAGGCGGCCTCCACCCGTCCGAAAGGCGCTTTGCTTGTTCCACCGCGCGGCTAAACCCGGAAC
Source organism: Amblyomma americanum (assembly GCA_030143305.2). NCBI lineage: Eukaryota > Metazoa > Arthropoda > Arachnida > Ixodida > Ixodidae > Amblyomma > Amblyomma americanum. The sequence goes on from JARKHS020029425.1 coordinate 177,051, forward strand.
AGATTTCGTTGGTCATCAGTTCGTTCGGCGCCGAGACTTCCTTCCGTGTTTACCAGGCAGAGCCATTTCCGTGTTATAGCTTGCCAACACACACAGTCGCGCACATCAAAGATGCGTCCCTAAAAGTGGGAGCCATGGCCGCCAGCTGCCGAGTTGTCAAAGTTGTCCTGGTCAAAAAGCTCGCGGGATTCTCACTCTTTATCGCGGAACTAAGAAGCAACAACGGCAGTTCCTCCGTACCAAGCTTCCCTCAGACCACGTACGAAAGAGCCCACTAGAAGGCTCAGCTGAATTAGACCACCCTCTACCTTAGAAGCGCCCACTAGAAGGCTCAGCTCAATTACACCACGCTACAGGTGCCCAATAGCAGGCTAAGCTCAATTACACCACTCTACAGGCACGCACTAGAAGGCTCAGCTGAATTACACCGCCCTACAAGCGAGCAGTAGAAGGCTCAGCTCAATTACACCACCCTGCAAGCGCCCACTAGAAGGCTCAGCTGAATTGCACCGCCCTCCTCCTTACAAGCGCCCACTAGAAGGCTCAGCTCAATTACACCGCCCTCCTCCTTACAAGCGCCCACTAGGAGGCTCAGCTGAATTACACCGCCCTACAAGCGAGCAGTAGAAGGCTCAGCTCAATTACACCACCCTACAAGCGCCCACTAGAAGGCTCAGCTGAATTACACCGCCCTCCTCCTTACAAGCGCCCACTAGAAGGCTCAGCTCAAATACACCACCCTACAAGTGCCCACTAGAAGGCTGGACTCAATTACACCACCCTACAGGCACGCACTAGAAGGCGCAGCTGAATTACACCGCCCTACAAGCGAGCAGCAGAAGGCTCAGCTCAATTACACCACCCTACAAGCGCCCACTAGAAGGCTCAGCTGAATTACATCACCCTACAAGCGCCCACTAGAATGCTCAGCTGAATTACACCACACTACAAAACCCGCTAGACAGCTCAGCTGAATTACAACCCCCCTACAAGCGCCGAGTAGAATGCTCAGCTTAATTACACCACCCTACAAACGCCCAATAGAAGTCTCAGCTGAACTACCTACAAGGCACTTAGACAACGTCCGAAGAGGATAGCACGGCAATACACAGCTACCGCTACAAAATAACCATGCTCTACCGAGAGACACGAGAACGCGTACGTTGGTACGCCAAGCGGCGTCGACGTGCCCCATATCACCACTCGCCGAGGCCGGCGTTTCTCGAAGGGCTAACGGCGGGGCGACTCGCAGGCGGCAGTCCACGGCCACCAAGGTTCGCCAGACAACCTACACGTCCTGCTCTCGCTGGAGTCCGCGCGCAGGGCAAGGACTTTTCATTTCTCGCGCGGGAAACACTCGCACGCGCAGCGCGGTCCGCGGCAACGCGCCAAGTCGAGATGGCCGCCCCAGAAGAAGAGAAAGCCATTGAGATTCTTAATAAAACCTATAGCGAAAGCTGTCGCCACGTCCTATACGAGTTTCTTAAAGACAACTTCGAAGATCCACAGCGGGAATGCCTGGAAGACGGGGTTTCGTGTTTGGCTTGGCTGGTGTTAGGCCGAAAGCGTGGATTGCGCCTCAGAATTGGCAGTTGCCCCGTGATGCTCTCCGATGTGCGCAGATTAAGTGATTTCGATGCTGCGTTTTCACTTCTTCAATAGATTTAGCGCAAGTGAAAGCTCGGTGTTAGGCTGGTACGGAAACCTTCACGACATTTCTTCGAGGTTTGCCTCAAGAAAGTCGTATTTTTACGGCTGAATCCACATTTTATGCAAGACAATAGTCAAGTCAAGTAAGAAACCTCGTCTTCCCGGCATCCCTGGATCTCTAGCCCCGCCAGCTTTTCCTCTAGTAATATCGAGAAATTCTATGGAGAAAGCTGCTTGGCCTATATATCACACACTGTGTAGGCAGCTCGCTTGGCCCCCTGTGATAAGTGGGCCGGCGTCAGCGCCCGGCCGAGTAAGCAGGCTGTTACGACATCGCCCCCCGCATTGCAGTAATCCTGACATAACTGGTTAGGGCGGGCGTTCACCGCCCAGCTGCGTTGCGTCGAGCAAGGTCGCTGCAGAGAGTAACCTTCCCTCGTCCTTCTCTGACCCACTTTGGGAGAGGAGGATGCCATCTCGTTGCCAAGACCGCGCTTGCGGTGAAGGAGTTTACCTACCCACTTCATACGGCGATCCGGCCCATTGTTAGCTAGGCCATCGTTGAGGTATTGGGCGGGGGTTTCTTTCAGGCGGGCGGTTGTGGAGCCAGCCTTGAGCGATGCAGTTAAGCGGTTGGCTTATTTCTACTTTCTGCCTTTTTTGCTTTTCCACACACTACCACCACCACCACCACCACTACTACTACTACTACTACTACTACTACTACTACTACTACTACTACTACTACTACTACTACTACTACTACTACTACTACTACTACTGCTGCTGCTGCTGCTGCTACTGCTGCTGCTGCTGCTGCTACTGCTGCTGCTGCTGCTACTACTACTACTACTACTAGCTACTAATACTAATATTACTACTACTACTACTACTTCTATCACTGTACCAGCTACTAATACTACTACCCTAAAGAGGTGTTTGCAATAAGATAACTGGAGAAGTGCGGCTTGTTGCCTGGCAAGCCGTTTATTTTGATAGAGGGGTGGTTAGCTACTAGATCACCAGGCAGGTTATGTTAAAAAAAAACAATGCATAACTGAAGAAGAGAAACTTATAACCACTAATAAGCACAATAAACACGCCTTTGTATCACGATTTTTCAAGCTTTTCTTCAGATACTTCTTTTTATGGCATCCCACTGGAATGGTCTTCCGCTCATGCTGTCAACCAGCAATTTCGGAAACGGTTTTCAATTTTCATTTACGGATACTTAAAATACCTAAAGCAGCAGGGCATAACAATGACAAATTTTATTTGATGTCAATTGTTCTGGCCTCTGCTGTGTGAGACATGTCTTTTGTTCTCCACTCCTGTCTCAGTCATTGTTGCACCGATAGTATGCGTGAATAGGCATATAAAGATATCTATGAATAGCCGTACAAGTGCAGACTGACGGAGACAAGAAAACGGGCACATCGCTCTTCGCTCTGTATTCGATACTGTCGCCGATTCGACCATCGTGTCTGCACCAAGATCGGCGGCAGCAATTTTCAGCTTACGTGAGAAACCATGGAAGCGCCCGTAATTCTCTGCTGGTTACTAGTGCTATGCCCTGTGCCTTCCTCCATTCGGCACAATAAAAGCGGTTACCGCCTCTGACCGTAGATTTCCATTCCTATGTGAGTAGAACCCTATCTAAGCAGAACCGCTAAGCAGACTCACCAGCGCATTCTCACAAGTGAAGCGATACTAGCCAAACAAAGAGGCGACCAATAATGGTAGAGGAGTGAGGGAGGCCTGTACAGGTGCCCCGAAAGTAAAAACGGAGAACGCGAGCGGCGGACAAACTGCTTTGCAGCGCGCTCTGTATACGTAGGAGCGGAAGGACATACAGGAAGCGAGGGTCCAGAGGACACAACCTGCAGCTTTGGTGCTCGCATTATCGCTGGCACGAGCGAAGCCGCGCTTCTTCCATCAGCGCTCGCCAGAGGCGCTTTTAATGCTTAATGCAAAGAATTTATCGTTGGCACACATCCATCATGCCGAAATACGCCCGTTCTGCATGCACCCTTTCCGAACAGACAAAAACAACAAACACGTTCTCCAGCGCTAGATAGTTGGTCGTTGCGGCCCGGGAGTTCTGCTTTGTCAAGAATGCTGTTCGCGACGTGTGCTGTGCGATGTCAGTGCACGTTAAAGATCCCCAGGTGGTCGAAATTATTCCGGAGCCCTCCAATACGGCACCTCTTTCTTCCTTTCTTCTTTCACTCCCTCCTTTATCCCTTCCCTTACGGCGTGGTTCAGGTGTGCAACGATATATGAGACAGATACTGCGCCATATCCTTTCCCCAAGAACCATTATTATTATTATTATTATTATTATTATTATTATTATTATTATTATTATTATTATTATTTTTTTTTTGTTGTTGTTGTTGTTGTTGTTGTTGTTGTTGTTGTTGTTGTTGTTGTTGTTGTTGTGTGTTGTTGTTGTTGTTGTTGTTGTTGTTGTTGTTGTTGTTGTTGTTGTTGTTG